>CM021110.1:72195481-72315084 GCA_007115665.2 Sequoiadendron giganteum
GAGGGGGAGACTTGACAAATAGAGAGAGGGAGAGGGGGTATGATGGAGATAATTGAGAAAGAGAGAGGGGGTAGGAGGGAGAGACCTGAGAGAGGGAGAGAGATAGAGGGAGTGAGAGAGAGAGAGGGAGTGGGAGAGAGAGAGAGAGAGAGAGAGAGGAGATACTTGAGAGAGAGAGGGTAGGAGGGAGATTATTAAGAGAGAGAGAGGGGGAAAGGGGGTGAGAGGGAGAGAAAGTGGGAGAGAGATAGAGGGAGTGATAGAGAGGGAGTGGGAGAGACAGACAGAGTATGTGTGTGAGAGAGAGGGGGATGAAGATACCAGAGAGAGAGAGATAGAGAGATCAAGTGAGAGACCTAATAGATGGAGAGGGGGTAGGAGCAAGAGACTTGAGAGAGACGGAGAGACAGAGAGAGAAAGATAACAAGCTAAGAGAGGGAAATGGAGTGATAGAGACAAAGAGACCAAAGGGGGAGAGAGAGGGAGAGTGAGAAAGGGGGTCGGAGTGAGATAGATTTATTTAGGTACCTAGGTGGGAGGGAAAGAGACCTGAGAGAGGCGATTGGACTAAGAGAGACTAGTCTAGGTTGTGTGGGAGGGAGTGAGACCTGAGAGAGAGAGAGACTTCAGAGGGATACAGAGTTATCCAATAAGGGTAACTAGCTAGAGAGTGTATGAAAGGTAAAACCTCAACTATCCATCTATGATCATAAATTGTGCACTCTAAGAATTATCAAAGTTGTCGACTAAAGACAGGGGAAATTCATTTTTTGTTCAAAGCAGGTCATTTGGCGAGCGCCAAATTTGGCGCTCGCCAAATGACCTGCTTTGGACATGTCAATTGACAAGATTTTTTGAATTTCCTCATATTTTTGTCCATGCTCCTGTCCCATTTGCACATATTTCAATGCAAGCTTATAAAAAAAACCATGACAGTGTTAACCTCTCTCTTAGCTATGTAAATATATAATACTTTTTTCATTTTTATTTAGTTAAGGTTTTGATCCATGGCTTCTATTGTAAATTCCTTTGTTTTTGGTTAAAAACCAACATGTTCTAGTTTTAGGATAGATTTTTACTCTTTCATCGAAACATGAAACAAATTATATTTTTTGAAACTAGACTCCATTCTACAAATGATGAAAAAAATTCAATTTTCAATTAGTTTTCAAAAAAATTAGGGGGGAGCATGCTCAGATTTTGGCTTTTCAGGATGTGTCCACTTTGAAAATTCATAAAATATTATATATTCATTAAAAAATATATTTGAAAGAAAAAGGACAAACTACATGGTGTTAGCTAATTTCTCACCATTGGGATTTTTGAAATTTAGAAAAAAAGTTAATCAAAAAGGGGGGAGCCCTGAGGTGCTATGCTATTTTTTTTAATAAAAACAAGACGTATTCCCCCCTGCCCCTTTTTGAGACCCTTAATCTTCATTAATTTTTAAAAAAAATAGTAAATTAAAAACTAGACTCGAAGCACTTCAACTTTTGTCCTTGTTGCATCTTGAAATTTTGAGCGTAACTATCTTCATTTTCTCGTGCAAATTGGATTTTTCTGATTTCAAAAAAAAAGTGACATCTTAAGAGCCAAAATTGTGTCACAGATCCATGCACTTAACCATATATATATATATATAATATACACTTAATACAAAACTAAATAAGTATTAGCATATATAGATTTTTAAAAGTATGATAATACATATTTAGTTTTGTATTAAATATGTATTATAACATATATATATATGTTATAATATATATTTAATACAAAAATAAATATGTACTATCATAACTTGCATAAGTATTAAATAATAAAAATAAATAAAAGAGAAAGAGAAACACAAAAAAAAAAAAGAAAAATAGGAGAAGAAAACAAAAAGGAACAAGAGAAAAGATAAATAAAATAAAATACCATAAGAAGAAAGTCAAGATTAATTGAAGAAAAACAATAAACTAGAATATTAGTAAGTATAGTATTATTATCCTTACTAATATTCTACTAAATGACAAAAAGACAAACAAGAAAAACAAAAATTCAAATAAAAGCAAGAAAGACAAAAAAAGAAAAGCACTAAATTAGAATATTATTAAGTGGAATATTATACTTAATAATATTCTAACAAAAGAAGGCAAAAAAGAAAATTGCTTGAAGCAATTAAATGAAAGAAAGACCAAAAGAACGCAAGAAGAAAGAGTAATGTTAAGTATAATATTATAATTAATAATTATTAGTTAAAAGAAAGAAAAAACCAAAAAAAGGACAAACTAAAATAAAGAACTAAAAGTTAATAAAAAAAGAACAACAAATAAGGAAGACAAAGAAATAATTATTTAATACATACATATATATATATATATATTATAATACATATAAATATGTATTATAATATATACGTATATATGTGCTAAATAATACTTGAAAATTAAGAAGAGAAATAGCAAAAAGGAATAAAAAACTAGAACAAAGAAAATAAAAGAAAAAAGAACAAAACAATAATAAAAGCAAGAAAGACAAAAAGGAAGATGAAAATAAAAGAAACTATAAATAAAAGGGGATTAATATTAAAACAACAAAAACAAAAAACACGATGTCAACATTAAATAACGAAGAAAAAGAGAAAATTAAAGGGGAATATAATGAGAAAACATTGAAAAACAACAATAAGGAGAAAAAGGGCACAAAACCAAGCACAAATTAAAGAAAATGACAAGAAACCAAAGAGAAGACTAGATTGCGCAAAGGAACAAAAGGGAGAAAAAGAGGAGACGGAAGGAGCGGAGGGGGGGAGGGGAAAAAACAAAGGATTAGCAATTAGAGGGATGAGGACAAGTTCCCAAGTTGGCCAATAAAGGGTGTCAGGACAAACGTAAACCCCATCCTTCATCACGATTCAGATTATGGGGATGGTTATTGATTTCGATGGCTTCTTTCAATTTCCTCTTGAAGAAGTTAGCTTCTTTAAAAAGGACTTGGGTGATTTCAAGACATATATGATGTTTGGTCTTCACCAAGTCCTTCTGGGTCTTCACCAAGTCCTTTGATTGCATTGACCACTTCATCTATGATGATCCCACAATAGTGGTTTACACTTTTTCACCAAACTTGACATTGAACTAATTTTTTTTAACTAAATCTTCACTTTCGTGCACCTATAGCTACTAAACCACGAGGAATTTGAAGATGATGAAAACTAGTGATTTGTGACATTTTGTTTGTAGATTCTATATATATATATATGGAATCAGATTACATTTTTTCCATCTCCTTCGAAAACTAATTTTTAATAGTAAACACCATTTTTAAAGAGTGATGTTCACCATAAACAATACAATTTTTTTCTATGAAGGATAATTTTTTATGTTTTTTTAATCTATATTTGTAGTAACGATATCTAGCACATTCATTAGGTTTCATTTTGTTTTATTGAATATTTTTTTCTTAATTAAGTTTTGGAGTCAAACCAATTACAACTTAGACATACACACACCATATACAACATATTCTTTTTTGTATGTATCAAAATTCAATTTTTTTTCTAGATAAAGGACATCAATACTTAGCATGGACATTTTTTTTTTTTAAATGGTAATCTACTATTTTTTCACATGTGCAAAGCAGAGAGCTTGATTTTCGATGAAAACCCTACATTCACAAGAAATAAAAAATAAATATAATAATGAAATTAAATATATTTAAAATTGTACTTTTTGCGAAGCTTATAATAAGGACTACACACTTACAAAAAATGAATTTTAAATGAATTCATTTGATCCCCCAAAAAGTAAATCAAAAGTGATTTTTTATCAGCATTTTGATAGGTGTAAAGGAGACTTCGTTATAGGTGTGGTTTAAAACTAGTGGGGTTCTATCCAAGGGGTTTTGGTCTAAGGTGGTTTGGTCAAACCCTCTTCAATTGGAATATTTTAAATAGAAATTTTCAAGGCTTAAGTCATTATATTTTCTAAAAATATGTGACTTCAGCAAAAATCAAGATGTCCCAAAAAGTGTAAACCATTATTATGGGATCACCCTCTACCCAAAGCCAATATCCTACAATATCTTCATCCTCTAACATTTTCAGGCTCTCAAACTTTCCTTTGTAGATTTGCAACTTGGCTTGTTTTAATTTTATGTCTCATTCATATATACCATTGAGCTTATCCCACACCTCCTTTAATTTCTTGCAGTGCATTAATTTTATAAGATCAAAATCTACTAGCCCACTCAAGATAACATTCTTAGCCTTTGTATTATTCTCATAGGTCCTAATCTCTTTTGGATCAGTTGGAGGAGTAATAAGAATAGTATAACCATCCTTGATTGATTTCCAAACACCAAACCCTAAAGAGGAAGGATAGCTTTCCATCTTGAATCACCCAAAAGTAAAATTTGTTCCATCAAATCTAAGTGCCTTGTGAGACCTGTCTTGTGCCATCCCAGATCTTCCTTAAGTTGTTAGACCTTTTCTAAGGAACCAAGATTTGATACCAATTGTTGAACACACTAGAATACTGAGAGGGGGTGAATCAATATTCTATCAAATCTCAAACCTTTTGAAAAAAAAGAAACTTTAAACTCTACTGCATGAATAGGAACATGAAAGATGAAGAAAATCCACAACACAACACAACACCAGACATATGTGAAAAACCCCACAAGGGAAAAACCATGATGAGAAAAGTTGCTAGGAACTATTTTCCTAATCCAACCTCACAATGTGAACAACATTTACAACTTTTCTTTAGGAATACAACCCAAGGAAGCTAAAACTCCTTGAATATAGGTTTTAGGGTCACTCCCAATGAAGCTACAAACTTGGGTGTTGCCACAATAGTGTGTCTCACTTTTGAGACATGCTGTTTTTTCCTGAAATCATTTATTTTTAGAAAAACTAATGATTTAAACCTTGAGAGGTTCCATATAAAGGGGTTTAATTGAAGAGGGTTAGATAAGACCCCCTTAGATCAAATCCCCTTTGATAGAACCCCTCTAGTATTAAATCATACTTACAATGGAGTCTCCCTCGTACCTATCAAAATTTTGGTAAAAAATACTTTTTCTTTACCTTTTGAGGGATTAAATAGTAACATTTAAAAATTATATTTTAAAAGATCGTAATCCTCGAAATAATCTTTCCAACAAGTATAGTTTTGATATTTTTTCATTTTTTCATGTATTTAATTTTTAATTTTTATTGAACATAGGTTTTTCACCGAACATCAAGTTTTTCATTCTACAAAAGTGGAAAAATAGTAAACCATTGTAAAAAAAATCAAAAAGTACCTTTTCCCTAGGTATTCATGTCCTTGTTTCATCAAAAGAAAAAAATAAGATTTTGATATATACACAAGTAGTTATGTTGGAAAACATATGCCTATGTCAAAATTATAGTTATAATAACTTCAAAAATTAATTAAAAAATTACATGTAACAAAAAATTATGAAAATATATCCTTTCCCTAGATATTGATGTTAAGAATCTATAATTTAAAAATTATAATTTTACCCTTTATATAAAAACAGTTATGTTGGACGACATAAACGTTACTTTCTGAAAAATGTTGTTTTCTATGTAAAACTAGTTATTAAAGGAGATGTTGAAAGATTCAAAATTCATTCATAAAAAAATTAAAAATATATTTTTAGAATCTACACATAAATTTTCACAAATCACTAGTTCACATCATCTTCAAATTCTTAATGGTCTATCAGATATAGGTCTCAGAAGGTGAAGATTCAGTTAAAAATATTGATATAAATGTCCATCTTGGCCAAAAAAGACACAATATTATGATTTCACCCACTTTGTTTTAGGGATACAACCCAATGAAGCTACAACTTCCTGATTTGAGCACACACTCAAGAATGATCACAGAATGGTAGTCCTTCCACTTCCTAAAACTGACAATTAAGCTCAAACATTTTGATGCTTGAAATTCTTCTTTGTCACTTCTCTTTTGATTGCAATTCTACATTGTCACTTCTTAAAAATTCTTCTCAGCTACCTACAAGCTCACTAATTTCAGAAATCAATAAGTTTTACCTTTGGCTCACTGCCTCTAGCAAAAAATTAAGCACATTCTACTTGCATTTTGTCTCATAGATATGATCAGATTAAAACCAGACAAGATCTGTCACAAATTCTCTTTCTATTTTAACCACTTATGAAAATATCATTTGTTTTAAAACTCATTCCATTCCTTTAGATCAACTAGGTTTACAATTTATACAATATTACATTGATTACATAACATATGTCATCCTATAACAAAGAATATTACATCTGCAAGTTGGTCAAATTTAAAACAAACAATATGAAACATGTAGAGGGAAAGACCCAAAAGACTACACACAACACCAAGAAGAGGAACACGCCTTTAAAATTCCAACAAATTCTTAACCTAGTCCTAAACACTCTTCACACCTTTGATCTTCACTAGACATCATCCACACACTATAAATTTAAAAAAGGTCAACCATAAGCAAGAAATAATGAAACTTGTAGCATGTCAGCCTTCACATCATTGGTGGTACATGAGAAAGATAAAACATTAGTTGCATTACTCCCAGGTGAGTTTGTATGACCCATAAAACACCTTCAAACACTCCATAATCTCTTCTCAAACTTGAACTTGTGGCACACATCATCAACATACCTTAGTTGGCCTCAAAAGCATTAACCAAAAAAACAATCATTCCAGAACACAACCAGTATTGAAGGAACTAGAAAAAAAATTGTAGAGAAACAAAAAAAATCACATGATGTTCAAGAACACTCTCATGCAACCCTTTCAAAAAATTATGTAGCAACAAGTTGGTGTAAGCTAATAGACATTAAAACCAGACATCGAACAACATAGTCTTAAACTCTGTCACTTCTAACTTTCTCTGCAAAAGGATTATTGACATAAAAATTTGGATATAAAACCTTCACATATCTAGGAAAATATCTTCTTATCCGCACAACCATATCTACAAATGAAGAGAAATATAGAGCCAACCTTTACATCTCTCAAAAACATCAACACTGGATCAACACAACCTTCAAACTCACTCTCAAAAACACCTTTTTGGTAACCTAAAAGATATGAAACATGGATCACACATGCCTTGACACAACAAAAAGTTATCTTCCAAATCACAGGAGCAATGCACCTATAGTGAAGAAATGCAAAGCATTTCCTAGAGACTATTGTAACTAAACAACCAAACTACACCACTCTACATAGAATTTTTGACATCAATGAGAACCAAACTGCAACACCAAACACATAAAGGGAGCTAAACATGGTGTGAATTCACAAGGTCAACAATTTATGATATTTTTGATAAGGTAAGAAGCATTTACTGGGTGATGTACCCTTAACAAAACAAGCCACAAATTCCAAAAAGATCAAGTCCAAATAGCATAGAAACTAGCCAAAAATAAAACACAAACTATGGATTAACAACAGATATCCAAAACATAGACTAAAAAAAACCTAACTAGCATTATCCCAGTTCTTTGATAGGAGGTCCATAACATCATCTCTGACCCATTCTTGATCATCATCAACATTCTTCCCTTCCAAATCATCTTTTATTACCACAAACAAAGTGTCAGTGACAAAGTGGACCAGCTTAACAGTGAAGCAAGTCAAGCAACAAAATCTCTTCTCCAATTTGTCCATTCTCTCCTTCAGCATACGGCGCTCCTCCCCATCATCAACAACCTTCACATTCTCAGTATGATCAACATCCAGCAAGTGCAAGGATTGGGAAGCCAAGTTCTCTTTCTTCTCTTTACTATTATCAGGAATGGTGTGGGGCCCTTTTGCATACTCTCCTCCTCCTCCTCAGACATCTCATCATCCTTGTAATCTTTGTTGTCTGACCGCTCCTCCTCCATGTCCAAATCCACCTGGATTTTTTTGTTATTCTTGGCCAATCTCCGAGACCTCTAAATGATGGTCTCACCTTCACTCACAACTGTCCCCTCCACCACCGTGTCACCCTTAGAATCCTTCCCCACAATATTTTTACCTCTGCTATCTTTCATCGGGGGCTCCATTAAACCTTTCCTGCCATCTTTTCCTTTCTTTTTCGGGGTTGGTTTGTAATTAGTTTTGGCTGGAGTCACCTTGAGGTCATATAGACTGGTCGTAGCACTTGTTTGGGAATTTCCCACCATCCCCTTGAGTTTTTTGGCAGTAGGATGGGGCTTTGGAGTATCAATAGCACCCAGGTAGGATTTCTGAATGGGACCTTTGGAAAAGGTCGAGGAAATGTTTGTAACAGCAAGAGGTTTGATTTCCTCCACATAGACATTACATATGGGCTTAGATTGGCATAAAGCAAGATGGAAATGATAGAGTCTCATAATGAGACATCGGTGAAGTGGAAAAGCAGGGGTATCATCAGGGTTAAGGCTAGCGGCTTCTATGCATTTTTCCACAGAGCTTTCTAAATCCATAAGTAGGAAGAAGGGAAAGCTTAAAAAAACTTTATGCCTAAGGTGATTTAAAAGAGGGAAATGGTAGAAAAATTAGTGTTGATGGTCAAAATAGAACAACAACATAAAACAAAATATCTCCATCCTATTTCTCCTAAAAAAGAAAGATAACATATATTAATCTAACTTCCAAGGTCCTGGTAGCTAGTTCTCAACTATGTTGATGTTACTCAATGGCCAATGCAACTGTAATATTCAAGGGGCCTTTTCTGGTAATAAAGAACACAAAATACATCAGATTAACTAACCTATGTTTGGGGGGGTAAATAAATAGAAAAAGATAAATCAAGGCATAAAATAGTAAAATATGAATAAAACTCCTCAGTATCCAGACATGCATTCCCACAATGACTGTTTCTTCAACATACCAAAAACCACAACACGATGTAATCCATAGAATAATCTACACCATTACATACATTCATAGTGCACAATTCAATTACCATAACCATTCACTAAAAGACTTTGAGATTTAAAATAGATCACTCAATCATTGCTACAACACAGAACAACAAACATGTAGAAATTCCATTCATAGATAATTCAATGAAATAATCTTAAAATCCAATTTCCCCTATTGATTTGCATCAAATAGAAAACAATTAGGCATAGCAAACTCACTGGCATACCGATTGATTATGATTCATTAATATTATCAAAGAGATTTACTTCTAACAATAACATAAAAACCATATAAAATTGTAAATAGGTATCTGATTTCAACTTAAACTTTAAAAGTATCTTGTTACAATTATGAAAAAGATCTAAAACTGTAATTCCTATCTACTATCATATCAGGTGGCTAAACTTCCTTAAATCAGGTGGCTAAACTTCCTTCAATCAGTTGACCTTTACAAAATAGAGCCCAAAAGTACATTTAGGTATGTCATGCATAAGTTTCTCTCAATCAAAGACTCGGATCCACAAATCAAGGAATCAAAATTGTATGCAGGAACTGAACTAATCTGATGCCCAAGGAAGAAGATAGAACCGATAGATGAGAACCTTTAGTTCAACCTATGTCAAAACCCTACGAAGTAGGTGAAGAGAGGAAGTTATATTCCAAAAGAGAACATCTTGTTGCGAGGTCACTCCTGCATTGTATGCTCAAGGAGATATTCATCATAACTAGATAATACTTGTTGAAGAACGTCCATATCAGGTCCATCTACCTAACTATCATCAAACTTGATTCTCTTCAATTATATGGAGGCGAATTCTTGCATATCCTTCAATTTGATTAACTCGCTCCTGGCAGCTTTTACTTCTTCTTTAATATCCATAAGTCTATCCAACAACAAATCTTCTCCATCGTCTTCTTTTTGCATTACTTCCTCAAATCTACTGCTCCACTTCTCCTTCAATTTATCCAAAGGCATGCCCTCCTTGACCGGAATGTCCACATTGACTAAAATAGCTATTATGGCTTCTAATTCATCAATTTGCTCATTCAAGTCCTTACAAGCATCTTGAACCTCATTCATATGCTTATAGATGAAGTCGGATCAAAACCATATTATATTTGAAGTCTTTTCAAGGAAATCTACATTATCCTCCTCAAGAATTGACTGCTCTAGGAGATTTGACTTTGGCACTTTGTTGATACCATTCAACTTCTGAACATATTCTTTGTATTCTTCCTCCTGTTTCCCTAGGACTTCAGCATGATGATTCATTTCTTCTATCAACTCAAGTGCCTTTTTTATGAATTTCAAAACCATCTATCAGCACTTCTCCAACCTCCTGGTTGAGCCTGTCAATCCATCGGTCGAGCATCCCCATTTTACTCCTCATCTACACTAGGTCATCAACTTCTCTTTTACTAAGTAATACTGGGGTTTCCAGAGCAACAACTTTTTGAGACACTAGAGAGGAGACATCTTTTAATAATTTATGTAGCTGATCCAATTGAGCTTTAAGTTCATCTTTCTTTTCCTTGTCTTTGATCATTCTAGACTTGGTAGAGGAAGCTACAATATCAGTGAGATTCATTTGTTGGTTTCTTGTAGGTCTCCCCAAGTTGACCGTGCCCAATTGGTAATCAACTAGATGCATGTCTTCTCTATCCTTATCCACCACCAGAATTGCACACTTAACAATAATTTCTCCTACATCTGTGAGCTTGGTTGAATGAAGAACCCTAGCCCTCTATTTCAGTCTTTCCTTCTCTATTTCTTTCATCATTTTTTCCCAATTGAGAGGCTAAGCTGGAGCTATTTTTTAATTCTCCAAGTCAAGTTTTATCCATGTAGGAGCATTAGGATTAGTGACCACTTGTGTTGAGGAAGAGGTTGCAGTGGTAGAAAATAGTGGTTGCAATATAGTAGTCATAGGCTGGGAGTTAACCTCTTGCACATTTTGTTGTTCCCTTTGTGCATCTTCTTGTGCAACTGTTTCAGCTTCTTCTTTATCATTTTGAACCCTGTAGCCTTCTGTCTTCTAACTCCTTCAAACATTCCTCCTCTAACCTTCTTTCCTCAAGCATTTGATCTCTTTGCCTTTCCAATTCTTTGACCTTTCTTCCATACCTCTTTTTCTTGTTGCTCATGCTTGGCAAGCTCTTCAGCCTCCTTTTCCCTTCGTAGAAGTTCTTCCTCTTCCTTTCTCTTATAAGATTGTTCAATAACTCTGAATTTAGCCTCAAGGGCTTCTCTTTCTCTCCTTTGCCTGGTCTTTTCTTCTTCAAGATCATGGTTTTTCTGCAGCATTTCCAACTTGTCATTTTCTTTCTTAGCTTTGAGTTCCTACTCCAATTTTTATTGTTTAGCCAACTCATCAGCTTTCAATTTGGCTTCTAATTGTTGTTGTTGGCATAGTGCATCAACTTGATCCTTTTCATTTGATTCCCTTTGTTGATTCAATGCCTCAGCTTGTACCTTAGCATCTAATTACTGCTTTACTAATGCCTCGGCATGTGCCTTAGCATCCTCAAATAACTTCCACTGCTCCTCAGGTGTAAGAACATGTTCTTCCTCAATATTTTGGATAGACACATCTCTTTCCACATCATCATCAGAATGTGTCTCTTCTGAATCTATTTCAATATCATGGATCTCCACCTCAATCCCTTTTCCTTTTAGTGTGTTCGCTTCTTCATGAAGACTACCTAAAGGTATCGCCTCACTAAGATCTTGAGGGAGAGGAAGTTGAGAAGAAGATCCTTCTCCAAATATTGTAGTTTCTCCACCCTATGCCTCAGGAGATTCTTCTATAGGTATTTCAGGAATAGTATCCCCTTTAGTAATATGATTAAGATACTCCAATTTCTCATTGGGGGTTTCTCTCCTTTTGTTTCTTTGGTAGCCCTTAGTTGCACTAGCTTTCCTTTTCTTTGAAGCTTGAGCAGACGGATCCTTTATTCTCAATACTACCCATTGGATACTCCTATCCATTATTATTCTAGAAATCTGCCTAATATCAATAAACTCTTCTTCCTCCCAATTGATTGGATCTAAACCTTGGATGTCTATGTTTGGAGCTTCATATCTTGGGTCTAAAACCACACCATCATCTGATAGTGTGTCAGGAATATCTTCTTTCACCCCATACTCAATCATCTGAGGGATGGTCATCCTTTCATAGTTCATTTTTTTCACATCAAAATCATCCTGCAAATCACACCAAAAATCCTCTAGCAGATTATAATGCTTCTCAAACATGGAGGAAAGTTGCTTATTCATCTTCTTCTCTGGATCAAAATGCTTTCAAGAGGTATAGAGCCCCAAATTAAGTTAACTCAAATCTTCACATATTGCTTTTGCAACTATATTGTGAAGACAACAGTACTCTCCTAACTTCATGGGGAACTTATGGCACCCTGGTTTGTGCTTAATACTGAATTTTTCATTGACTCCCAATGCTTGTTATATAAAATTCATCAAGACCATTCTATCAGTAGAACACCTAGGGAGTAGGTGAGGACGTCCATCAAATCCTAATAACCTAAAGTAGGTGAACTTGGGATACTGGATATACCAATGTCCCCATTGAGAAATGAATGACATGGCTTCCCTACTTAGTCTAAAACCTACATCACCAGTCAACCTATTAATGATGACATACAAAAATGCATCATTAACTCTCCTATAATGTTCCTTTGATGTCTGCAAAGTCAGTTGATCATAGTGATTCCACACTTTTTGTTGTCTAGGAGCCTCCCCCATCACTCCTACTAAATTTAAACCCAAGAAGATACCCATCCTTGCAGCTACATAAATGACATAATATTTCATATAGAAGTTCTTTGTTTGGCTTAGATTTATCATCTGGCTATGCAAACTATCAGACAAAATCATACACCAATCAAACTTCTGCCTACCATCAAAGAGAGCTTCTATGAATGGGAACATCCACCCCTTGAAGCATGCAAAGTCCCTTTTCCCAAACACTCTAGAGAACATCAAGATTAGGTCACCAACTTCCTTCTTGAAATCTCCCCTTTTGGGCTGGTGAGGCAACTTAAGTAGGGATTTCTTTTTAGTTATTAACCACTTCTTATTCATGTGACCCCTATTGACATCTTTGTTCTCATTAAATATTTTCCATGCATCAGCCTTTGTTAACTGCCTTAGACTCTAGGGAATAGGTGCATTGAAAATCAACCTCATCATTTGTGGGGATAAGTCAATTATGACATTCCCTTACTGATCCATGCATTGCCTTGATACCGTATTATAGGCTCTTGTTACAGCTAAGATCAGCTCCAAGCATTGGACTGACAGAGGGAAGAGAGTAACATGGGCAATTCCGGATAGGACTATCCTATTCGTTCTTCCAGTGACTTGTTCTAAGAAGGTTTCTTCCAACAACTCCTCACAATCAAATGTCCCTAGGTTGGTGTATGTGATGTCCGCCAACCCAGAGTCTAGCTTGCTGGTTGTGGTAGTGATCATCCAGTGTTTATACCTCATTGTATAAGGTAGCTATCCTACCTTTATCTTCTTAGGCTTTACTTGTTTAGAAATTTCAGCTGCTTGACCCTCCATTTGTGAAGTTCCTGCAGAGGCTCCTGACATCATTTAGTTCTTGCATTGACAACTCAGGATTAGATCCATGGAAAGTATAAACCAATATTAGAGAACTCACCCTCCATGTTACTTTGTGCTTATTCATGTAGTTTCTCCATACTTAGCAAAATTAGTCATTCACTGAAGGTGGGACCAAGTAGAAGAACATCCCTAAGAGGCTTCCAAGTACTGCCAGGGTCAGGACCGGAGCCATCATCAGAAATAGGATATGAACAAACAACACCGGGATCGAGAATGGAGTCGGGAAGCTTATCAAGATCGGGATCGAAATGAAAACTGGACTTGGTACATGAAGAAGTTCCAAATCCCTATCACGTTTCACTTCTACATCTACTAAGGTAAAAGTTTTGGACCGTCCAAAGTTCTGCGGAAGCGGATTCAGAAAAAATCTGACATGTATCACCAATAAAGATTTATGGGTAGCACCATTCATGGATCTGACTTCAGCCATGACCAAACATGACATCATCATCAGAGAAGAAATCCTAAGTACCGAAAAAGACTTTAAAGGATAGGTCACCTTAATAAGCCGAAAGGGACTAAAAGCAAAATCACAAACTTATTCCCCCATATGACCAAGAGGAAACAACAACTAGGGCACAACCTTAAAATGACACAAATGCAAGACACCAGCCCAC
This sequence comes from Sequoiadendron giganteum, assembly GCA_007115665.2. NCBI lineage: Eukaryota > Viridiplantae > Streptophyta > Pinopsida > Cupressales > Cupressaceae > Sequoiadendron > Sequoiadendron giganteum. The sequence continues at coordinate 72,209,644 of CM021110.1, forward strand.
TTAAACCTATCAACTTAAGAAATTAGGGCATCCAAAAACCCTCCTCGAAATCAACGAGCTGACATCCGAAAGGACGGGAAAGCTATGTAACTAATCGAAGACCAAAATGAAATGAAGAACCTAATTGAAAGCGGCATTCAAAACACTAGGGAAAGACTGTTTGGGCACAAAAAACATGAAAACGGCCGCAAAGAAGCAAAATAAACAAAAAAAAACAAACAAAAAGAAAAACAAAACAAACAAAAAGAAAAGGAGGAAAAAGCAAAAAGCAAAGCAAACAAACAAAGATTTGAAATAAAAACTCACGAACCCCATGAAGAACATAAAAACAAAACACAAGTAGCGAGATCAACGAAGGATATAAAATGTAGAGGGACACCTACCTCGAAACGCTACCCAATAGGTTGGCCTTCGATACAAATCCACTCACAAATTCTTGATCTCTGATGAAATCGTGCCCCCTTTGTTCTATCCTAGATTTGGTTTGCTATCATTGTTCGAAACAATAATAATAAATAGCAAATTAGCCTTAATTAAGGTTAAAATATTAATTTTACGTGTGTAAAGGGTCCGCACCAAATTTCATTAATGTGGTAGGTTAGGCATGGGATTGCAAAGGGAATAGGCACAAAACCATTGTGCAACTGAAGTAGAGTGTAGAAAGCGAAAACAAGAAAGGTGGGAGCGGAATCAGAATGAGAATGAAAACCGGTCAGTGAATTTTTGCAAAGTTCTTGGTTTGGTTTCAGATCTGGTTCTAGTTCTAACACTGAGAAAGAAAATAAGAAAAAAAACAAAAAGAAAACACCGAGATCGAAACCAAACCAACAAAACTGATCCCAAGACAAAAAAGAAACAACAACAACAGCGGAGGTGGAGGCGGGATGGAAACAAAACTTGGAACTTTGTCCAAGTTCTATGTTCAAGATCTATTCAGATTTCAGCCCTGTGAAAAGAAAACAACACAAACCGAAAAATAAACAAATAAAGAAACCAGCGGGAGCGGGATCAGAACAGAGTTAGGAATTGAAACTCAAATGAGTTCCAAGTCAAAATTCAATTCCGGTCCCGATTCCGCCTGAGCAAAAATAACAAAGACAAAGACTTGGAGAAAAGAACAACTCCAAAAATATTTGTTGAAAAGACCCAAAAATAGGAAACAAGGAGGGGGATCCATTTTGACCAAGGAAAAAGATGGGGTGGTTATGCAAGTCATAACAAATGGCGACTCGGCTATGAAAATGGTTTACCCATTTTCAAGATACTGAAGAATTCAGTCACCCAGAACCTATGGTTTATGAATCATGTTAACTTGAATAGGATCATGTATGTAGAACAAGGTTGAGCTGGAATCTCAAATGTATGTCCTCATAAATTATTTTGAATCTGGGTGTGTGCATATATGATGCATCCTTCTTTAAAAAATCTTTCTCCACCCCTTGAACAATTATACCTAAAATCTAAGCTACATAGTTTGAGTCCTTCAACTGTCATGCAATGAAATCCTGGGAATTGCTCTGCTACCAGTTAGGCGTCAATAGCCCCAATGAAGATACCTCTAGTTCTCTCAAAGCATTGCTCTACTGCCAGATAGGCGTCCATAGCCTTGATAGAGATACTTGATTGACCCATTTTGTATTAAGTTCACCTTTTCTCTTCTTTTTTATATAGGCTTTACTTGTGGAAATTCTTTATTGACTTTTCTCAATACTCAGATGTAATTGATCTAAAATGTGTGTTGAGAACTACAATGAACCTCATGATAGTCTTGGGAGTCATATTTTTCAATTGAATTAGAGATACAACCACACTAAGATAAATAGACATTTTACTTAGGCAGATGTTTATCTATTTTTTGATAGACTTTGATCATAATTCATGAGATTATTTACAATGTACCTTATTCTTAATAACTTCCCAAACCAATATTAAAATGGTCATAATACATAAGCTTAGAATGAAATCTTTCAACAGATATTCCTTGAAAATACCTAAATCAAATACTCTCCTAGTGCTTGCAGCATACTTTGAATAACAACCCCTTTATTTTGAAATGGGTAGAAATGGAAGTCCCCAACAAGAAAGAACAAAAGTAGTTGCCACAAAAATAAACAAAGAAACAGATGAAACACCCCACAAATAACATCAGACCTTTATGAGTCAAAGTAATGTTTAATAAATTGACCATTAACTGGAAATGGAACAATTTTTCCTATCAAAGCACTCAATCGGAAAGCATTCTCACCTAGTATCTCAGCTATTTGATATGGACCCAACCAGAGTCTATCAAACTTCTGGCGGTCTCCCTTCTTCTCTTTAGCTTTATCCCATAGTAAAACAAGATATGATATCCTAAAGGCCTTTACCTTGGCCATCTTGTCAAACCAGCATTTGATGACAGCTTGGTGTTTGGAGAACTACTGCAAAGTAGCATCTCTATGTTCTTCCATGTTTAGAAAATTGGTTAGTCTAACCTCAATCCGATCATCCTTTGTATAGAATTCCTACATGAATTTGAGAACAAGCATTTGTAAATGAATTGGGAAGACTCGATCTTGGTCGTAGACTAACTTAAAAAGTGAATTTCCTAGGGCGACTTTGATTCGAGTTCAATCTGCCCATAAGGAAAATCTCAGTTGGGTGTGCCAGTCCCTAGGATTGATTTCTAGAAAATTTCTAATTACTCCCAATAGATTCTTGTTGGTGGAATCAACTACTCCATTTCCCTAAGGGTAATAATTAGACAAATACTTCAGAATAATTTTATGTTCATAGGCCCATTGAATAAATTCAGTTGAAGAGAAAGCAGAGCCATTATCACATACCAGGGTGAATGGTACTCCAAACCTAGTGGTGATGATTTCAGTCAGAAATTTGATAACCACGTCTATGGTGTTGTTTTTGTACGGTTGAGCCTCAATCCAACATGTGGAATTGTCAGTGGTTGTCAAGATGAACTTATGACATGCAGAAGAGTTTGGATTAATGACACCTACAAATTCTAGTTTTCATTGATTGAATGGTCTTACCTCATACACCGGTTGTAAGGGCATCATTTGATTTCTTTCCTAGATGTAGAGGTCAGACATGTATGACATGTCCTGACATGTTGGTGTGAACCTTGAAATATGTGGGGCTAATAATAACCTAATCTAAAAATCTAATGAGCCAAGGCATTTTTTGATCCATGCCTTGTACCATGTTTACCATGAAACTCAATTATAGCATGTTTGGCTTCTTGCTGATCCAAAACAGCGCGGGTAAAATACTTCAAAATTTATTTTGTATAAGAATCCTCCTTTGAGCATGTAATGATCATTCTTCATCCTTGATGCTCTCCTCTGAGTAGCATTCATTCCCTCTGGCTATCTATTATTGAGGAGGAAGAAGATCAAGTTTGTGTACCAGGGATCCTTGGTGAATGACTGCACTATGTACTACTGGCAAGTGAGACTCTTGTCAACATCTACCATAGCCTTTCATAAGCCATGTCCTCAGATGAGATTCATTGGATGAATCTCTAAATCAAAACTCGTATAAAATATCCATCAATTTTCCTCTTCTCTCCCCTAACTCACTTTGCATAAGGAGGGACTTTATAGTTGGATCAGGAACGAAGGCGATAACCTGACTCCAAAGAATGTACTGCCTGAATTTTTTTTAATGCTCGAACCAATGCAAAGGCGTACTTCTCAAGGCATGAGTACCTGACTTCTGCATTTTTAAATGGGGATCTCAGGAAGGCAATAGGCCTTTCCTCTCCCTCACCTCCTCGTTTTGTTAAAACAATTGCATATAAATGGTCAAATGCGAAAGAACAAATATAGAATGGTTTTAGTTAATCTGGACTGGTCAAGACCAGTGCCTCAAATATTGATTGTTTAATCTACAAGAAAATAGATTTAGCCTCATTTCTCCTTTCTATTTTTGCATCTTTTCTCATCATTTCGTTAAGAGGTTTGACAATTTCTGCAAACCCTGTTATAAATTTTCTCACAAAATTAATCCTTTTGAAGAAGGATCTCATCTCTTTTTTACTTCTTGGAATTTTCATCTTTAAGATGACTTCAACTCTATCAGGGTCTATGGATATCCCCTTTTCTGATATTACATGGCCTAATATTTTCCCTTCAAAAACTCCAAACACATATTTCATTGGATTAAGGGACACTCCATAGCTTATACATCTTTTGAGGACTTTTTCTAAATCTACAACATGGTCCTTTCTGGTTTTAGAGAAGATAGTTAAGTCATCTACATAAATGATGATACACTTACCTATTATATCTTTGAATGCCACATCCATTGCACACTAAAAGGTAGCTCCAGCATTAGTAAGACCAAACAGAATCCCCTAATTGGAAAATGTGCCCCACTTGGTAGTGAAGGCAATTTTCATTCTATCCTCATAACTAACAAGCACTTAATTATACCCAAAATAGCCATCCAAGAATGACATCATCTGGGACCCATTGACCATTTGTAACACCTCATCAAGAGATGGAAGAGGATAATTATCCTTCTCAGAGGTGTTATTTAGGTTCCTAAAATCAACACATAACCTTATTTCACCACTTTTCTTATGCACGAGAACTAAGTTTGCAACCCATGTGGAATGTTGCACTGGGAAGATTATTCTTGCAGATAACAATTTCTGCACCTCCTTCTATATTAAGGGATTAATCAAAGCATTCACCGGGAATTTTTTTTCGATGAAAGGACTTGGCTTCTGGCTTCATAAGTATGGTATGTGTGATTTCTGAAGTGTCAAAGGTCTTTAAGTCTTCATACCCCTAGGCAATGGCTGCAATGTCCTCTTTCAAAACTTTAATTATTTTCTCTTTAATTTCCTTAGGACAAGTTTCTCTTATAAGTACATTCCTCTCATGACTTGAATGAGCCACATTAACAAATTCATATTTCCCTCCATCACTTTCTGTTGGCACCCTTTGACGAGCCCGCGGATCAGAGTTGAATATTCTTTCTAAAGCTACCATTCCCTTTGGAATGTTGTTGCTTTTCCAATCCAATATCCATTCTATGTTGTAATTCTCAAGATCCTAATCTCCCTGATCTCTTTTAGATTCATCAATTATTTTTCCTTCGAAGACATCTGAACTTGCCAATAAGGTGAGTATATGTTGGTCATCATCGAAAACCTAAAAATTTTGGACGTTATCCGAGACAGCAAGGATTGAGACTAGTTCAACTGAAAATATTTTTAGCCTGGAGTCCTGCAAAGGCTCCAAGGTGCTACCAGTAACAACAAGGGCATCTGCAATCTGATTGTTTTCCCTAGGAATCAGAGTGATCCTAAAAGTGTCAAAATCTTCAATTAGATTCCAAATTCTATTTATGTATGCAGCCAATATTTTGTTGTGACAAGTATATTGGCTACGGACCTGTTTGATAATAACTTCAGAATCCCCCATAACCATGATATTTGTGACCTTATTTTGATGAGAAAACATAAGTCCTCGAGCAAGTGCTTCGTATTCAGCCACATTGTTTGTGTAGCCAAACTGCAACCTATAAGATGCAAAGTAGGTCTTCCCTTTCGAGTTGGTTAATTCAATCCTAGCACCACTTCCTGATTTGCATTTAGAGCCATCAAATTTAAGACTCCATAATTTATCTATAGCTAGGAGTTCTTTCTTCTTTGGGATGACAAGGGATGACTTGCTTGAAATGTGTGGCAACTTGGACTATTGTTGGCCATCAAAAATTAAAGGTGACTGGGGGCAAGGTTCACTAGAAGATTCACCTATATTCAAAACATGTTCAGAAATTACTTCCTGAATGTTTCCTTGGATCATATCACAATCGAGTACATTTTTCATCAATTCCTTTGGAAATGGAAGGGTATATGGGGTGGGTGTAATAGAGAAAGACTGAGATACCTCAATCTCTTTTAGAATTTTAGAGCATAAGACCTGAGTTGGCTCAAACTAGGAAGAATCTCCCTCTTGGGTGATATTTTATTTTGTCAGGATGGTTGCATCCTAGACCTGGAATGAGAATTGGTTGGGGGGTGTTGCTGGGGAATGTTCACAGGACTCTTCTGACTCATAGACATAATTCAGAATATTCTCACATGGTTGGCACGTTCATTCAGAATGGCCTTCGTAATGAATCCTGCACCAATTCAGGAGTAACAAACTCCATAGGTCAACCTCTTCCCCAAGAATTGGCCTATCATGTTGTAATCTCCTAATCAGAACCTATTGGTTAACTGTGCTCATGGAGTTAATAGAATCTTGGGATTGGGAACAATTAGGATCAAACACCGAGAGAGTCATGATCTCCTCACTCTTGTATACCCCCATCTCAGTCTCAAATAATGCAACCCCATTAGGAAATTTATATTTGGTTATCATATGCTTGAGGCGAGGCTCTCTTTCAATCCTTATTTGTGACGATATCCCTTTCCATGGCAGCCACATATGTGAAAATTCCAAGGATATTTAACCCCTAATACTTTTCATCAATTCACGACTTAGAAGCATACCATATGTTTCATGGATATCGGCTACCTGGATATCTATATAAGTATGGATCCTTGTGTCTGATCCAACTTGCAAATGCATATGTTTTAGTTCTCCTACCACATTAACCTCATTTTTGACCAACTAAATCACCTTCTTATTGGTTTAGACAGGACTTAATCCTAGCTTCTTGCAAATGGAAAAGGGAATGACATTACCCAATGCTCTGAAATTTGAAAGACAATTATGCAAATTCTTTCCAAAGATCCTAGGACTCAAAATAAATGGTGGGGTTCTAGTCTTACCTTTATATATGGCAGCGTTCATGTCAGTGGCTAGATTCTCCATGTTTTTCCCTTTTGAACGATTTGCTTCCTCCAAAGATTTAAACACAATTTCCCGTTATGTTGGACACCATTTGAGGATATCAAAAAATGACAAGGAAGTCTTATGTCTCTGCATCTCTAAAATGAAATCAAATTATGATTCATTATTCCTTGAATACCTGGGAATAAAAGGCGAGTTACCTTTATTTTGTACATCAGGTGGGCCTTTTGGTGGAGGCAAGTTATTATCTACATTATGATTAGGTGGAACCATGGTATTTAGAGGATTAGATGTGGTTAATGGGACCTTGTTCTAATTTTTCATAAAATGACCACCTTTAGATTGGAAAGCCTGAGCATCATATACATCCTCCTATCGTTGGTTTTCCCCTTGCATGGGAAATTGGTACTGCTCATCAATGGTTTCATAAGTCATAGTAGTGCTTACTGGCCCACCATCTTGGTTGGAATTTCCTTGTGGAGGGTGGGAGTCAACTTGCGCAGTCTTATCCATTTTCTCCATCTCTGGGCAATTAACCTCAGAATGTGCTGCAGTATCGTGCAACCTACACCAATTTGTCATAAAATTCAGATTTGCAGTGTGTGGCTTATCATCGCCATCCTGATAATTATGGCAAACTCCCCCATTATTAGGCCTAGTATTCCATTGTCTATTGTTGTTGGACCTATAATTGTATCCTTTGTTCTAATTTGGATAATTTTGGCTAGAGGAATTTTGGTTTTCAAAGTTCCTATTGGTGTTCTGGTTCAAATTCTAATTAAGATAACTACCCTGATTGTTATAACCTCCTTGATTTAGGTACTTGATTCTAAGGGAGGTTATGTCTAATTTGTGCCATATCATTGGACATTTGAGATAGAGTTATCTTGATAATTTCCATCTCATTAGTCAATTGAACAGTTTGTTCACTTTCTACAGTCTTCCCTGTAGGTGGATGATTAACAAGATTTGACCCTCCTACTTGATTGTGGTAGTTTTGAGATTGCTGGGAAGAATCCAGAACACCATTACCAAAGAAAGGCATGGTAGGTGAGGTTTGTAACTCATAAATAGGTCCATATTGGGAGTAAGACATCCTTGGGACCGTATTTAACAAAGGAGGATTAGGCATTTGATAGCCCATGGGGGGTAGAACTCCTCCTAAGCTTCTCGATTGCAAGCTTATATGTTGTTGTAGTTTGATGGCCAGATGATAAACCTTAGACAACAAATCAATGTTGACGGCAGCATAAGTCCTCTGCAAGAATAGGCCAATCAAGGGATCTATAGCCCACGCTAGAATGGCAATATTTTCAGTAGCTAAATAAGGATCTTGTAGCCTTCGAAACATTCTCTGGAACCTCATGTTAAATAATGGCAACGGTTCATGAGGTTTTTTTCTTATGGTGGAAAACTGGTGATATAAAATGGCAGGGTCAACATAGACCCTAAACGGATTAATAAAGGCATTTTCTAAGTCTGTCCAACCTAGAATAGACCCTTGAGGTAGATTTAAATACCAATTGTATGTCATGTCTCCTAAACAGTAGGGGAATAACCTACATACAACATCTTGGTGAGCTACTTGAGCATGAGTACAAGCATCCTTAAATGCTTATATGTGCTCCTCGGCACTCCTTGATTCTCCATGCATATACTTGGGACAAAATATTTTTAGATTCTTAGTCAGATCATGTATACCACCAGGAATAGTCCCCAGTGGAGAGGGGTTATTTATGAAGTAAGCCATGGGTGGTGGTGGTGGGACTAGTTGAGCTGGTTGTGGAGTGGATGAATTTGGTTGCTGAGGTGGTAGAGATGGATTTGGTGGAAATCCAGGTGGAGTAAGTGGTTGTGACAATGGTGGGATCAAGACTCTATGGGCTTGGGGCTTGTATCTAACTGGGGTTTCGAGTTCTACTAATGGATCGACATTTGTAGAAGATCTACGATCTCTTTCATACCTTTGTGGTGAGAATGACCCTATCTGATCTAGCTTGTCCCTTCAGGCCCTCCTTCTAGCACCAGATCTGTTGATGGTCAATTTATCCAAAGGCATGCCTTCCTTGACCGGAATGTCCACATTGACTAAAATAGCTATTACAGCTTCTAATTCATCAATTTTCTCATTCAAGTCCTTACAAGCATCTAGAACTTCATTCCTATGCTTATAGATGAAGTCAGATCAAAACCAGATTATATTTGAAGTCTTTTCAAGGAAATCTACATTATCCTCTTCAAGAATTGACTGCTCTAGGAGATTTGACTTTGGCACTTTGTTGATACCCTTCAACTTTTGAACATATTATTTGTATTCTTCCTCTTGTTTCCCTAGGACTTCAGCATGATGATTCATTTCTTCTATCAACTCAAGTGCCTTTTTATGAATTTCAAAACCATCTATCAGCACTTCTCTAACCAACTGGTTGAGCCTGTCAATACATCGGTCGAGCATCCCCATTTTACTCCTCATCTGCACTAGGTCATCAGCTACTGTTTTACTAAGTAAGAATAGGGTTTCTAGAGAAACAACTTGTTGAGACACTGGAGAGGAGACATCCTTTAAGAATTTATGTAGCTGATCCAATTGAGCTTTAATTTCATCTTTCTTTTGCTTGTCTTTGATCATTCTAGAGTTGGTGGAGGAAGCAACAATATCAATGAGATTCATTTGTTGGTTTCTTGTAGGACTCCCCAAGTTGACCGTGCCCAATTGGTAATCAACTAGATGCATGTCTTCTCTATCCTTATCCACCACCGGAATCGCACACTCGGCAATAATTTATCCTACATCTATGAGCTTGGTTGAATGAAGATCCCTAGCCCTCTATTTCGGTCTTTCCTTCTCTATTTCTTTCAACATTTCTTCCCAATTGAGAGGTTGAGGTGGAGCTATTTGTTTCTTCTCCAAGTCAATTTTTATCCATGTAGGAGCATTAGGAGTAGTGACCACTTGTGTTGAGGAAGAGGTAGTAGTGGCAGAAGATAGTGGTTGCAATATAGTAGTCCTAGACTGGGATTTAACCTCTTGCACATTTTTTTGTTCCCTTTGTGCATCTTCTTGTGCAACTCTTTCAGCTTCTTCTTTATCTTTTTGTTCCTACAACCTTTTGTCTTCTAACTCCTTCTTCAAATGTTCCTCCTCTAACCTTCTTTCCTCAATAATTTGATCTATTTTCCTTTCCAATTCTTTGACCTTGTCCCATACCTCTTTTTCTTGTTGCTCATGCTTGGCAAGCTCTTCAGCCTCCTTTTCCCTTCATAGGAATTCTCCCTCTTCCTTTCTCTTGTAAGATTCTTCAAATAACTTTGAATTTATCCTCAAGGGCTTCTCTTTCTCTCCTTTGCTTGGCCTTTTCTTCTTCAAGATCATAGATTTTCTGCAGCATTTCCAACTTGTCATTTTCTTCCTTAGCTTTGAGTTCCTACTCTTTCTGTTGTTGTTTAGGAAACTCATTAGTTTTCAATTTGGCTTCTAATTTTTGTTGTTGGCATAGTGCATCATCTTGAGCCTTTTCATCTCATTCCCTTTGTTGAGCCAATGCCTCAGCTTGTGCATTAGCATTTGATTCCTACTTTGCTAATGCTTCGGCCTCTGCCTTAGCATCCTTAAATTAATTCCACTACTCCTTAGGTGTAAGAACACATTCTTCCTCAATATTTTGGGCAGACGCATCTCTTTCCATATCATCATCAAAATGTGTCTCTTCTAAATCTGTTTCAATATCATGGATCTCCACCTCAATCCCCTTTCCTTTTAGTGTGTTTGCTTATTCATTAAGACTACTTGAAGGTATCTCCTCACGAGGTTCTTGAGGGAGAGGAAGTTAAGAAGAAGAGCCTTCTCCTAAAGTTGTAGTTTCTCCACCATGTGCCTCAAGAACTTCTTCTATAGGTATTTCAGGAAGAGTATCCCCTCCAGTAATGGGAGGAAGATACTCCAATTGCTCCTTGGGGGCTTCTCTCCTTTTGTTTCTTTGGTAGCCCTTGGTTGCACCATTTTCCTTTTCTTTTAATCTTGAGAAAATGGATCCTTTATTCTCAATACTAGCCATTGGATATTCCTATCCATTATTGTTCTAGAAATCTGCCTAATATCAATAAACTCTTCTTCCTCCCAATTGATTGGATCTAAACCTTGGATGGATATGTTTGCAGCTTCATATCTTGGGTCTAAAATCACACCATCATCTGATAGTGTGTCAGGAATATCTTCTTTCACCCCATACTCAATCATTTGAGGGATGGTCAGCCTTTCATAGTTCCTTTTTCTCACATCAAAATCATGCTGCAAATCACACCAAAAATCCTCTAGCAGATTATAATGCTTCTCAAACATGGATGAAAGTATCTTATTCATCTTCTTCTCTAGATCAAAATTCTTTCAAGAGGTATAGAGCCCCAAATTAAATTAACTCAACTCTTCACATATTTCTTTTGCAGCTATATTGTGAAGACAACAGTACTCTCCCAACTTCATGGGGAACTTATGGCACCCTAGTTTGTGCTTAATACTTAATTTTTCATTGACTCCCAATGCTTGGTATATAAACTCCATCAAGACCATTTTGTCAGTAGAACACCTAGGGAGTAGGTGGGGATGTCCATCAAATCCTGATAACCTGAAGTAGGTGAACTTTGGATACTGGATATACCAGTGTCCCCATTGAGAAATGAATGCCATGGCTTCCTTACTTAGTCTAAAACCTACATCACCAATCAACCTATTAATGATGACATACAAAAATGAATCATTAACTCTCCTATAATGTTCCTCTGATGTCTACAAATTCAGTTGATCATAGTGATTCTACACTTTATGTTGTCCAAGAGCCTCCCCCATCACTCCTACTGCATTTAATCCTAGGAAGATACCCATACATGCAGCTGCATAAATGACATAAGATTTCATATAGAAGGACTTTGTTTGTCTTACGTTTATCATCTGGCTATACAAACTATCGGACAAAATCATAGACCAATCAAAAAATTTCCTACCATCAAAGATAGCTTCTATGAATGGGAACATCCACCCCTTGAAGCATGCAGAGTCCCTTTTCCCAAACACTCTAGAGAGCATTAAGATTAGGTCACCAACTTCCTTCTTGAAATCTCCCCTTTTGGGCGAGTTAGGAAACTTAAGTAGGGAATTATTTTTAGGTATTAACCACTTCTTATTCATGTGACCCCTATTGACATCTTTGTTCTCATTAAATATTTTCCATGCATCAGCCTCTGTCAACTGCCTTGGACTCTAGGGAGTAGGTGCGTTGAAAATCGGCCTCATCATTTGTGGGGATAAGTCAATTATGAAAGTCCCTCATTGATCCATGCATTGCCTTGATACCACATTATAGGCTCCTGTTGTAGCTAAGATCAGCTCTGGGCATTGGACTAACAGAGGGAAGAGAGTAACATGGGAAATTCCTAATTGGACTATCCTCTTCATTCTTCTAGTGACCTGTTCCGAGAAGGTTTGTTCCAAAAACTCCTCACAATTAAATGTCCCTACGTTGGTGTTTTTGATGTCTGCCAACACAGATTCTAGCTTGTTGGTTGTGGGAGTGATCATTTGGTGTTTATACCTCATTGTATAAGGTATTTTTCCTACCTTTATCTTCTTAGGCTTTACTTGTTTATAAATTTCAGCTGCTTGACCCTCCATTTGTGAAGTTCCTACAAAGGCTCTTGACGTCATTTCGTTCCTACATTGACAACTCAGGCTTAGATCCATGGAAAGTATAAACCAGTATTAGAGAACTCACCCTCCCTATTACTTTGTACTTCTTCATGTAGTTTCTCCATACTTGGTAAAATGAGTCATTCACCAGAGGTGGGACCAAGTAGAAGAACATCCCTAAGAGGATTCCAAGTACTATCGGGGTTGGGACCGGAGTCATCATCGGAACTAGGATATCAACAAACAACACCAGGATCAGGAATGGAGTCAGGAAGCTTATCAAGACCAGTATTAGAATGAAAATCAGACTCGATGCATGAAGAAGTTCCAAATCCCTATCGTATTCTGCTTCTGGATCCGTTAAGGTAAAAGTGTTGGACCGTCCAAAGTTTAGCGAAAGTGGATTTAGAAACGAATCCGACATATATCACCAATAAATATTTATGGGCAGCACCATTCATGGATCTCACTCCGGCCATGACCATACATGACATCATCATCAAAAAAGAAATCCTAAGTATCGAAAAAGACTTTAAAGGATAGGTCACCTTAATAAGCCGAAAGGGGATAAAAGCAATAGCACAAACCTATTCCCCCATATGACTAAGAGGAAACAACGACTAGGGAACAACCTTAAAATGATGCAAACGCAAGACCCTAGCCCAGTTAAACCTATCAACTTAATAAATTAGGGTATCCAAAAACCCTACCCGAAATCAATGAGTCGACATCTGAAAGGACTGGAAAGCTATGTAACCGATCGAAGACCAAAATGAAACGAAGAACCTAATTGAAAGCAACATTCAAAACACTAGGGAGTGATGGTACGGGCACGAAAAATGCAAAAATGACCACGAAGAAGTAGAATAAAAATTTATAAAAAAAACACATAGAAAAACAAAAAATAAAAGAAATAGGAAAAAATAAAAAGCAAAGCAAACAAACAGAGATTTGAAAGAAAAACTCACGAACCTCATGAAGAACATAAAACAAAACACAAGCAGTGAAATCAATGAAGGAAATAAAATGAAGAAGAACACCTACCTCAAAACGCTACCCAACAGGTTGGCCTTCGATGCAAATCCATGTGCAAATTCTTGATCTTTGATGAAATTGTGCCCCCTTTGTTCTATCTCAGCTCCGATTTGCTATCACTAATCGAAACAATAATATTAAGTAGAAAATTAACCTTAATTAATGTTAAAAAATTTATTTTACACGTGTAAAGGGTCCGCAATAAATGTCATTAATGCGGTAGGTCAAGTGCGGGATTGTGGCGAGAAGAGGCACAAAAACATCATGCAACTGAAGTAGAGTGTAGAAAGCGAAAATAAGAAAGGTGGGGGCGGAATCGGAATCAGAATAAAAACCGGTCAGTGAAATTTTGCAAAGTTCCAGGTTTGGTTCCGGTTCCGACACCGATGAAGAAAAAAAGAAAACAAACAAAAAGAAAACACCGAGATCAAAACAAAACCAACAACGCTGATCCTAAGACAAAACAAATAAACAACAACAGTGGAGGCGGAGGAGGGATGGAAAAAAACTTGAACTTTTTCCAAGTTCTGTGTTCAAGATCTATTTGGATTCCAGCCCCGCGAAAAGGAAACAACACAGACCGAAAAAAAAACAAACGAAGAAACCAGTGGGAGCGGGACCGGAACAAAGTTAGGAAGTGAAACTCAAATGAGTTCCAAGTCAAAATTAAATTCTGGTCCTGATTCCTCCAGAGCAAGACAAAGACTTGGAGAAAAGAACAACTCCAAAAATCTTTGTTGAAAAGACCCAAAAATAGGAAACAAGGAGGGGAACCTATTTTGGCCAAGGTAAAAGATGGGGTGGTTATGAAAGGCATAAAAAGTAGGTTTTGTATCTACCTTTGAGATTCACGTACTTCATGAGGACCAGGTAGACTCGGTCCCATGGCTGTGGGAGGTCCTCCCACTCAAAACTTGATTGGTTATGGACCGGCTTCTCATTCCCCACAAAAAATGCATTCATGTTGTCATTATCCTAGGTCTTGGTATGTTTCAGATACTTTTTCCCATTACTCTGCAGCCCCGTCACCTATGCAATCACATCTTCATTCACCTCAAAGGAAATCCCGCCCAGATTGACTCTTCGGTCCTTCCAAGAGTTGGAAAAATGCGCAAACAAATTAGGGTCGTGACCCACAAGACTCTCCATCAAGGGAGCCAAGCCACCTTCGACACAAATATGCCACACCAACGGATTTTTGTAGAATTCACCACAGTTGTCGAGCTCCGTCTATACACAATCACCACCCATAATGCCTCTCTGCATAAGAAAAAACTAGAGAACTTGTAAAATCAAAAGGTTAGGAATATTGGTTAAGCAAAGGGTTTCCCACACATAATGGATATTTAGCCAGAAAAAGCAATGTCAGTTAATCAAGGCAATGTGCAGGACACATGCGTGAAGATGAAAAATTCTTAACTCAATCTTGGTTGTATCATAAATGGGAATCTTCAAGCGATTGCGGCTAGGTAAGCAGGACATGATGGAAAAGAAAGGTCTATCAGCCATGTTGTCCATACACAAAAATCTAGGCAGTATGGTTGCGCTGCCAAATTTAGTAATAATAAGGAACTTAAGTTTGAGACGCAAAGATAAAATAACAGGGATGGAAAATCCAAAAGGGAGCATCCCCTCATAATGGGTTGTCACATAAAAGTTTAGATCAACGAACTTAAGAAATAAATTATAGTTTAACACAATCCCCAGAAGGAGATAACGTAAGGTACGGTCCTGCCAAGTCTTAATCATGAAGTACCCGCCATACTTCCTTATAATTCCATCTTTATCAACCATCGGATTAGCCTCAAAATTCAAATCCTACCACTTGTAGGCAACCTCATCTTTCATACCCATCCACCTAGCCCAAAGTAAAAGCATGTGGACTCTCCATAAGACACCCAGAATCACATAATTGGTAAACATCATATCAAGTAAGGGTTCTGTTTTTTCAAGAATAGGTCTTGAATTCTTGGCGGTAAGTTCCCCAAATTGCACCAACATTTAGAGCAATTCCAAAAGGTGCCAAAGTTGGCTAAGGAATTATCCACTTGATTGCCCTCCCGATAAATGTGGGTAATATTCCTTAATCTTAACTTAGACATAAAGAGCCTTATGTCCAATAGAATTTCATACTCCATCCAAGTAATCTGCCAAAGTTAACAACATCAATAATGGACTTAGAGTCACCTTCAATGTGAAGGTTCTATATCCCAAAAAAAAAGAAAAATGTAGGCCCTTGAGCAACGCATGGGTTTCCGCAATCATAGAAGATTGGAAACCAATTCCGCCAGCATAACTGACCACAAGATCACCTCTAGAATCTCTGATCACACCTCCTATACTAGCTCTATCCGAGTTGCCTTTAGCAGCCCCATCAAAGTTGAGTTTAAACCAACCTCTATCTGAAGGCTCCCAGATAGTGTTACTCCTAGCTAGGGATCTGGAGTTGTCATAGGAGCTTGCATCCAAATTTGGATGCCAAGCCTTGGTCATTTTAATTTCACTCTCAGTCGGTCCCTTATCCGGAGTTTTCCCATTAAAGAGGGATATTTTTTCCTCTATAAGTCGATCACCTATACCGAAGACCTCCTTAGGACACCTCTCAATATTCTTGAAGATCCTGTTGTTTCTCTCTTTCCATAAGAACCAACAAATAATGGGAGGGACCTGGTTCCAAATTTCTCTAGGAAAGGGGTGAATGTATGGACCAAACTAGCTAAAAATAAAAGATTTAATATCCTTACACATGGTCCATTATATGCCCAATCTTTCATTATCTATACCCCACACTTCAACAACAAACAAACAGTATAACAACAAGTGTTCAATAGATTCATCATTGCATTTTCATAAGAAACATCTGTTGGGGATATGAAATCCCCTTTTCCTCAAATTGTCCTGAGTAAGAATCCTCTTGTGATAGGCGGTCCACCAAAAGAAGTTGAATTTCAGGATCATATGTCGGTTCTAAAACTTCTTCCAAAGATCAATGGTAGCACCTTGGTCCATCAATAGATTGTAAGCTGATTTGATAGACAGATCACCCTGTTTATCATAAGTCCAGAAGAATTCATCCCCCAAGAAGGATTAGGGAAGTCTAGTAAGAGATAGTAAATCCTGTAGAGACTTAGCTAGGCGGCATAGACTAGGGTAAAAAGGGCAACAAAGGGCCAAATCATTCCACTTCCTAGCCCCAAGAGGCCCAAGAACATAGTCCCTAATGTGGACACCAAAGAACCTTTCAGCCAGACTCTTGAGATTCCTAAATTCAAAAAAATTTAGAGGGGTGTCAAGTATCTAGGGATCTTCCCAGAATCTGATCTTATTACCATTACCAATATTCCATTTTATCCCATTCCCAAGGAGACCCTGCAGGCTGAAAATGCTCCTCCAAGCCAAAGAACCCTAAGGATGAACCTCAAATAGGCAGCTAACCAAAGACATGTTTTGAAGATATTTAGCATTCATGATTTTACACCAATCCTTTGTGTTCCTTAGATGGTCTCAACCCACCTTGGCCATCAAGGCCTTATTAGTGTGGGAGACAATCTTGATCCCAAGACCACCATAATGTTTAGATTGATAGAATTTTTCCCATTTTACCAGGGAAAATTTCTTTTTGTCCTCAATCCCAAACCAGAGGAATTTTCCTTGAATTTTTTCAAATTTCTTAGCTATATACTTGAGAATCTTGAATATAGAAAGAAAGTAAATTGGAATACCTTGAAGATCAGCAGAAAGGAGTTGAAGTTTACCAGCATGGCTAAGGATGGAGCCTTTCCACCCATCTAGTTTCCTTTGGATTCTTTCAAGAAATGAGTTCCAAAAGTCAGGAGTGACCTCCTTGACAGTGAGGGGGAGACCAAGGTAAACTGAAGGAAGAGCCCCGCTCATATAGCCCATCACATCAATCACTCTAGCTTGCAGGTTAGGAGTGTTGTTAAAGAAGTAAATCATACTTTTGTTGTAGTTAATGCATTGTCCAGAGCAGGCAACATAGTTGTTAAGGCAATTTTTTCCATTTCCTAGCTTTGATAATAGAAGCTTTCCCAAATAGGAAGGTATCATCCACAATATTTTGTATCACAATCAGATCTAGAGAAGAGGTGGCTTTCATTCCCTTTATAAAACCATCCAACAACAGACTAGCAAGGTTCCTGCTCAACACATTCGCAATCATGATAAATAAATAGGATGAGAGGGGATCACCCTGTCTGATCCCTCTACTAGCTATGAAAAACCCATAGGGGGGGCCATTAACTAGAATAGAGTACTTGATTGTAGTAACACATTCCATCCCTGCATAGTTGCATCTGTCCATAGAGCGGAGTATTTCATGGGTGGTAAAAGTTGCATTTAGGATATGACAACTAGGCACAAACCCTTTTTGAGTGGGACTGATGAGTTTGTCAAGGAGGGGTTTGATTTGGTTCACCAAGATTTTGGAAAAGATTTTGTAAAAGGTATTGCAGAGGCTAATGGGTCAAAAATCTATCATAGATTGAAGATCAGCAATCTTAGGGATTAAAGCAATGAAAGTGTGGTTCAGTTGTTTGAGAATCTTACCAGATTTGAAGAAATCACGAGTAGCCAAGACAAGGTCCTCACCAACAATCTCCCAAAAGATCTAAAAGAAGGTAGGGGAAAACCATCAAGTTCAGGAGCTTTGAAATCCCCCATACTAAAAGTAGCCAACCGGACCTCCTCTGGAGTGACAACACTGAGAATCCCAAGATTATCATTTAGGGTGATGATGGTCGGAAGGTGGTTTAACAGAAGATTATTCAGAGCTAGATTAGGCACCTCAACAGGAGCCAAGTAGGCCTCCTAAAAGTAATTAGCAACCAGAAGGCCGATCTAGGTGGGCGTAGAGATCATCTCCCCCCACGCATTAATCAAATTAGAGATTTGATTCCTTTTCTTCTTCTTTTTTTAACATCAAGGAGGGGTAATTTTTTTATTAAAACAAGGAAACATTACAAAGCAAGGGCATTAAATGGCCATATCAAGTTCAACCAAGTGATCCAATTGATGATACAAATTTGGGGGTAGTTGACCCCGATCCACCAAATTCCAATCATGAATATGATCAGAAGCCCATTTAGCCAAGCAATTAGCAACAACATTCCATTTTCGAGGAATATGAGTGAAAGTAATATACTCCAGAAAAGCACAAAGAGTGAGAATTTTTTCAACAATCAAAGCCAATTGCTAGCTCACATCATCTAAATATCGCCTTTTCAATAAGTTCACCACAACCTAGGAGTCAAACTCACATATGATCCTTCACCATCCCAATTGATTGCCCCACTCCATAGCCAATAAAATGGCCCGAGCCTCCATAAGATTATTAGTATGAAGACCCTTATACACAGAGAAGATAAATTGAACATCTCCAGAGCTATCCTGGCCAACACCCCCAATGCTAGCATGACCCGGATTTCCATGAGAAGAGCCATCCATGTTGATTTTTAGGACTCCATGAGGAGGAGGGGTCCATCTTTCCTCCCTATTCATCTTCGGGGTAGGATGTCTACATCTGTTGCAACAACCAACATCACGAGGGTCCACCATCACAGTCATATCACACTTAGCCGCAATTGTTTCCCCTAAAGAGTGTAGAATATTCCACCATAGGTGAGGGGCCATCAACAACAAATCCTAAAAAATCTGTCTATTCCTCTCCAACCAAAGGTTCCAGATAATAAATGATGGCCCAAGAGCCCAAGCAGCCTAAAGAAAGGAGGTAGAAATAAGGGCCCTAACCCACCGTTACCCAAACTTCACCAATGAGGAAGCATGCCAACAGGCCGTATTCCACACCCCACCAGAAATGTCAAATCTCCCTAGCATAGGAACATTGGAAGAAGAGATGGGAGACACTCTCTTCACAACCATGACACAAAACACACATAGAGGGGCCTTGGAAACCATGCTTACATAAATTATCCCAAGTAAGATACCATTTTTGAGCAACTAACCACATAAAGAAGTTGCACTTGGGCCATGCCAACTTGTGCCAAATTTGCTTCCACCAAGGGAACTCAATGTCCCCAAACAACTACCTACCTAACTTCTTATAACTAGTCGCCACAGAGTACTTTCCAGACAAATTTGAACCATCCCAAGCCAAGACAACAGGTCCCCTCAAAGAATTACAAGCACGGGAAGCCAAAAGCTGGGAAAGCTCATGCCTATCCCCCTTAGACCCTCCAGGTGGCCACTTAGAAGGATGCTTCCAGCAAAAACTTACAACCAATCCACCATGTTGTGAAG
This sequence comes from Sequoiadendron giganteum, assembly GCA_007115665.2. Classification (NCBI taxonomy): domain Eukaryota; kingdom Viridiplantae; phylum Streptophyta; class Pinopsida; order Cupressales; family Cupressaceae; genus Sequoiadendron; species Sequoiadendron giganteum. Next base: position 72,229,447 of record CM021110.1, read on the forward strand.
GGAAAATAATGCGGATCTACTGACCCAACAGTGCAGAATACATTCCCTTAACACCTTTACTTCAGGAGAGAGAAGCAAAAAACTAAAAACTAACAGTTTCAAAACTTATAGAGATGCATACAATCATGGCAATGAGAAACCAGAAAAATAAGCAAACAAAGATGACACAATATTTACATGGAAAAACCCTTTCAGGTAAAAAACCCACCACACAAAGTCAAATCTATTATATTATAGTAATGAATTGATTACATACAATATCTAGACTTCTTTGTTCAGCTCACAATCACCCAGAGAGTTTCAGATCCACTGTTACAATGCTTTCACAACATACAGTTCAAAACCCTCTTCAAGAACTCACATCCTTCTTGTTCTTTAGCTCGCAACTTCCACTTGCTCTGCAATTCACGACTCCAACTTAACTTGTCTAGCCTCTGAGAAATAACATATCTCTCATACATATGTAACCGACTCAGAAGAGCAATGAAGTCCATCCTCAAATCACGCAACTGGTCGGATCTGACAGATTTCCCTACAACGAGCCAACTTCGCATTCAAAGCCATTGCTCAAAACGGTTGAGCTTGCCACCCTTCGTTGACAAATGCAACTACCACAATAACTATCTTGGTATCCGTCCAATCACTATTCAACCAAGTGCCACACATCCAAGACCCATCAGCAATCGCAGCTGACAGAGCAACCAAAATGGTCAAACAGACATTGGGCACAACCAAGACTTCAAGTCATAAATAACACTGCCGAAGTCAGAGTTGGAACAGGAGTTGAAACAGGACTCCACCAAAAATACACACTACCAGAGTCGGAGTCAGAACAGGAGTCAAAACATGACTCCACTGAAAATACACACTACCGGAGTCGGAGTCGGAATAGGAGTCGAAACATGACTCCACCGAAAATACACACTACCGGAGTCGAAGTCGGAGTCGGAACAGGAACAGAAAACAAGACTTCACCAAAAAAGTCCAAGATCAGGAACCAATCTGGTTCCGGTTCCGCCTCCACCAACTACAAGAAACAACAATCCAGAACCAGGACAAGGCGGAGGAAAACACCCCAAGGAGAATCCAAACATCCAGAGGAAATAGATCGTAAAAGCAGGAGTCGAGCTCGCAGTCGGAATAGAAACTGAAACAGGAACCTGGCAAACAGACATTGCCAACTTCCAAAACTGGTTCCACCTCCACCAGAACCTGCGAAGCGAGAAACAATAGACAGTAGGAAGTAGGGTCGGAGTAGGAATGAGAACCGAAACCCAGACCTTAGGCAAACAAAACAATGCCAAGTTCCATCCCGGCTCCGCCTCCGCCAGAGACCCGGAACTTAGGCTAACAGAACAATGCCAAGTTCCATCCTAGTTCTGCCTCCGCTAGAACTTTGCAAACAACACAAAATCACTAAGGCATGAAAATGAGGACTTCAAGCTGGAAGTTGAGACATAATTTCTCAACAATCTCCCACTTGGTGAATACTTCCAGCTTCCTCAAAACATCAAACCTTACTGTCTATCATAGGCCCCAAGGCCCATCGATTTTGTACACCATCTAAACTTGTCTGTGCTAACCGGCTTTGTCAAGGCATCTGCAACATTCTTCAAGGTGTCAACCTTATCCATACTAACCTTGCCATCTTCAACCATATCCCTCACAAAGTGATATTGCACATCTATGTGCTTGGTCCTGGCATGGAAGGTCAGATTCTTTGCCAAACAAATGGCACTTTGACTATCACAGCAGATTGAAATATGCTCAGCATTAAATCCAATGTTTGAACACAAACGCCTTAGCCACACTGCCTCCTTGCAAGCATTAGTTGTTGTCATGTACTCTGCCTTTGTCATGGATAAAGAAACTATAGCTTGTCGCTTGCTCATCCAACTGATTGCTCCACCATTAAGCATGAAAGTGTATCCACTGGTGGATCTTCTGCTATCAATGTCCCCTGCCCAATCAGAGTCAACATATCCCTGAATGCAAAGAGCCCTTTGTGATGCAACCATATTGCCATGGTAACACAAAGCATAATCTAAAGTACCCTTCAAATACCTGAACACTCTCTTTACAGCATCTCAATGTGATCTCCCTAGATTTTCCATAAAACGGCTTAGAACTCCCACTGCTTGGGCAATGTCTGGTCTTGTGCAAACCATAGCATACATCAAACTACCTACTACACTTGCATAAGGCACACTGGTCATGTCCTCCATCTCAGTAGCAGACTTTGGACAGTCTTCAGCAAATAGTTTCAATCCTAGCATGATTGGAACAACTAGCTACTTGCAATCAGTCATGCTGAACCTCGCTAGAATGGTTTTCACATACTTACTCTGACTGAGCCAAAGCTTTCTGCTTGTTTTATCCTTGGTTATCTCCATCCCAAGAATGTACCTTGCTGCTCCAAGATCTTTCATTTTGAACTTAGCAGACAACTGAGTTTTAAGATCAGAAATCATTGACTTGCTATTACCAATGAATAACATGTCATCCACATACAGAGTAATAACAAGCACATGATCATTCTCACATTTATAATAAATGCAATGATCAGATTTTGATCTAACAAACCCAATTGACAACACAAATGTGTCAAATTTCTGGTACCACATTCTAGGAGATTGTTTTAGACCATAGAGAGATTTATTTAACTTGCAAACTAGATTTTGTTTACCTCTTTCAACAAAATGCTCAGGTTGGGACATGTAGATTTCTTCTTCCAACTCACCCTGGAGAAATGTTGTCTTCACATCCATCTACTCAATTTCATAGTCATACATAGCTGTCAAAGACAACAAAAATCTGATGGATGTCAGCTTTGCTACAGGGGAAAAGATCTCTCTATAATCAATTCCCTCAACTTGGGAAAAACCCTTTGCAACCAGTCGTGCCTTATACTTCTCCACACTGCCATCAAGGCCTGTCTTCCTTTTGAATATCCACTTGCAGCCAACAGGTTTTCGCCTTTTAGGCAGTGGTACCAACTTCCAAGTATCATTCTTTTTCAAGGAATGCATCTCCTCATTCATGGCTTCCAGCCAAGACTTTGAATTAGCCATGTTGATTGCTTCTTTCATAGTCCTAGACTCATCAGTGTTGGTAATTAAGGCATAAGCACAATTTGAATCTAACATAGAGAAACCATACCTTTCTGGTTGCCTTCTTTCTCGTGTAGATCTCCTTAGAGGCTGAGGTTGTTCTTCATCATCAGAACTTTCAGAGCTACTTGAGCTCTCCTCAATCTCAGGTACACCATGTAGCTCTTCCCTTTCTAGAGTTTGGGGAATATCAACTGCATCCTTCTTCTTGTCACTCTGATTTGTCTCAAGTTGTTGATCACTTACTAGAGGTTTCAGCTCATGAAATATCACGCTTCTGCTATACAAAACCTTCTCAGTAATATGGTTCCAAAGCTTGTATCCTTTCACACCAACTCCATAACCGATGAGAATACATTTCACAACCTTGTTATCCAACTTTGATCTTTTTTCATTTAGCACATGAACATATGCCTCACAGCCAAATACCCGAACATGCCTTAATGAGGGTTTCTTACCTGACCATGCTTCCAAAGGTGTCTTCTCAACAAGCGCTGAACAAGGAGATCTATTAATCAAATAACATACTGTAGCAACAGCCTCAGCCCAAAACTTCTTCTCCAGACCAGCACCACTCAGCATACTCCTTGTCTTTTCCATCAGTGTCCTGTTCAACCTGTCAGCAACTCCATTTTGCTGTGGAGTGTAGGGGGTTGTTTTATGCCTTTTAATTCCATGATCAATGCAATACCTTTCAAAATTTGCAGAAAAAAACTCACCTCCATTGTCTGTCCTTAAACACTTTATTTTCCTTCTAGTCTGATTTTCAACCAAAGATTTGAACTCTTTAAACCGACTGAACACTTCTGATTTACTTTTAAGAAAATATACAAATGCCCTTCTCGAACAGTCATCAATAAAAGAAACATAATATCTAGACTTCGATAACGAAGGAACATTAACTGGACCAAACATGTCAGAATGAACATAATCCAATATACCAGAAGATTTGTGAGGACTAGAGGAGAAAGAAACATGGTGTTGCTTTCCATAGATACAATGTTCACAGAAATCGAACTCAAGGTTACAATCATCAAGCCCTTCTACAAGGTTTTTGTTCTTCAAGATTTTTAAACCTTTCTCACCAATGTGACCAAGTCTATGATGCCATAACATAGTCTTCTCTATTGGGAGTTTTACCTCCAAGGCATTTGCAGATAGTGAAGAGTCTTCATCTTTCTCTATAGGTGTAGAAATACATGACTTTACAGAGACACTGTTACAAAGAATAGGTCGTGCATCTAGCTTGTATAGAGTGCCAGTACGAACATCCTTAGCTAACACCATTGCACCTCTAGCCATTTTACATCCCTTACTAGAAAAAGAAACTTCTACACCAGCATCATTTATGATACTAACAAAAAGAAGATTTCAAGCCAAACCTGGGATGTGAAGAACACCACCAATTCCTTTGACTCTCCTATCAGGAAACTGAATTCTGACCCTTCCTCTTCCAACAATCTCCAGCGTTGAATCACTTGCCAAGTATACCTTTCCACCATCATACTTCTCATACTTTGAGAACCAATATCTATTGGATTTCATGTGAAAAGAAGCACCTGAATCAACCAGCCAGACATCATCTGATGCTTGAGTTGTCAAGGCTGCTGCAATGAAGGCATCTGCATCACTTTGAGAAGATTCATTGTTATAAGCATTCTTCTTCTTCTTCTCCTTGCAATCCTTCCTAATATGACCAGGTTGCCCATAGTTCCAGCACTTTACCTTGAATTTTTTACCAGGAGACTTTGATCTCCCTTTAGACTTGGATTTCGACTTGTTGTCTTTCTTCTTGCCTTTCTCTTTTGTTCTACCTCGAACAGAAAGAGCATCTTTGGCCATCTCAGAAGATTTCCTTCGCATTTCTTCAGACAGAAGCGAAGCAACCACATCATCAGTCTTGAAAGCAGTGGTTGTGCTTCCAATAGCCATCACAAGATGATCCCAGCTGTCAGGTAATGAACACAACAGGAGCATGTAATGATCCTCCTCCTCAATTTTTACACCTACAGATGCCAGCTGAGTAACACTCATATTAAATGAGTTCAGATGATCTGCAACAAATGCACCATTGTCCATCTTCAAGGAGTACAACTTCTTTCTCAGGAATAACTTGTTTACCAGAGATTTTCCTTGGTAAATATCACCAAACTTCTTCCACAAAGCAGCTGCAGATGTCTCCTCATGAACATTCAAGAGCACAGAATCGGCTAGACTCAGTCTTATCAATCCTCTTTCTTTTCTATCAGCAAGATCTCAAGCTTCTTGGGTCATAGTTTGTGGCTTAGTTCCAGACACTGGAATCCAGAGGTCTCTATCCACAAGCAAGTCTTCTATCTTGAGTTTCCATAACTCAAAGTTGTTGCCATTAAACTTCTCAATATCTATCCTACCAGATGTACTCACCATCTCACAACAGAAACAAGTTTAACAATGCAAGTCTCCCACTGAAACAGTATTAGTGCAAAAAATTAATTTGCCCTAGCAAGGATAACATGAACTGGCCAAGCTCTGATACCACTTTGAAGGGAAAAGAATGCGGATCTACTGACCCAACAGTGCGGAAAACATTCCCTTAACACCTTTACTTCAGGAGAGAGAAGCAAAAAACTAAAAACTAACAGTTTCAAAACTTATAGAGATGCATACAATCATGGCAATGAGAAACCAAAAAAATAAGCAAACAAAGATGACACAATATTTACGTGGGAAAACCCTTTCAAGTAAAAAACCCACCACATAAAGTAAAATATATTGTATTACAGTAATGAATCGATTACATACAATATCCAGACTTATTTGTTCAGCTCACAATCACCCAGAGAGTTTTAGATCCATTGTTACAATGTTTTCACAACATACAGTTCAAAACCCTCTTCAAGAACTCACGTCCTTCTTGTTCTTCAGCTCGCAACTTCCACTTGCTTTGCAATTCACAACTCCAACTTAACTTGTCTAACCTCTAAGAAATAGCATATCTCTCATACATATGTAACGGACTCAGAAGAGCAATGAAGTCCATCCTCAAATCACGCAACTGGTCGGATTTGACAAATTTCCTTGCAACGAGCCGACTTTGCATTCAAAGCCATTGCTCAAAACGGTTGAGCTTGCCACCCTTCGTTGACAAATGCAACTGCCACAATAACTATCTTGGTATCTGTCCAATCACTATTCAACCAGGTGCCACGCGTCCAAGACCCATCAGCAATCGTAGCTGATGGGGCAACCAAAATGGTCAAACAGACATCGGGCGCGACCAAGACTTCAAGTCATAAATAACACTGCCGGAGTCGGAGTCGGAACAGGAGTCGAAACAAGACTCCACCAAAAATACACACTGCCGGAGTCGGAGTCGAAACAGGAGTCGAAACATGACTCCACCGAAAATACACACTGCCGGAGTCGGAGTCGGAACAAGAGTCGAAACATGACTCCACCGAAAATACACACTGTCGGAGTCGGAGTCGAAGTCGGAACAGGAACAAAAAACAAGACTTCACCAAAAAAGTTAGGAACCAATCCGGTTTCGGTTCTGCCTCCGCCAACTGCAAGAAACAACAATCCAGAACCAGGACAAGGCGGAGGAAAACACCCCGAGGAGAATCCAAACATCCAGAGGAACTAGATCGTAAAAGCAGGAGTCGGGCTCGAAGTCGGAATAGAAACTGAAACAAGAACCTGGCAAACGGACATTGCCAACTTCCAAAACTGGTTCCACCTCCGCCAGAACCTGTGAAGCGAGAAACAACAGACAGTAGGAAGTGGGGTCGAAGCAAGAATGAGAACCGAAACCCAAAACTTAGGCAAACAGAACAATGCCAAGTTCCATCCCGGTTCCGCCTCCGCCAGAGACCCGTAACTTAGGCAAATAGAACAATGCCAAGTTTCATCCCAGTTCTGCCTCTGCCAAAGACCCAAAACTTAGGCAAACAGAACAATGCCAAGTTCCATCCTAGTTCCACCTCCGCTAGAACTTTGCAAACAACACAAAATCACCAAGGCATGAAAACAAGGACTTCAAGCTGGAAGTTGAGACATAAATTTTCAACATGTTATGCCACCTTATAATGCCCCACAGTATCCTATCCAACCGTAATAAAAACATCACAAAGGGACTAGAGGTGAGGAAAAGAAGAAAGAATAGGAGGGTGACCATCCCAAGAATCTAACCAAAAAAGAGCCTATGACCACGAATGACAGATCCAGAAAAGTGCACACTTAATCAACTGCGCCCCCACTTTCAAAGTATGCCAAATCATAGAACCACTCCCTTCCAGAGGATAGCGAGGAACCTCAAAAGAAGCAACACCCCGAAGATATTTATGGTTGAGAATACGAGCCCATAACTGATGTTGATTGGAACACCATCGCCAGTCAAGCTTGGCAGCAAGAGCTTTCCCATTCAAAATAGCAAAGCGTAAACCAAGAGCACCCTCCTTCTTTGGTCTACATACAGATTCCCACTTAACAAGGCTCCACTTTGAAGACAACAAATTACCGCTCCAAAGAAATTGATGTGAAAGAGCATCAAATTCCTTAAGAAAATACATAGGAGTTGCTTGAACAAAGCACCTGTAGATGGGAAGGGCCTGGATAATAGACTTGAGAAGAGTCACTCTAGCAACAGTAGACAACCAATGATGAGTCCAATGAGTAACCTTCCGCCTAAGCTTATCAAACAACAACTGCTAGGAGGACCTGGGCTAATGACCAACAACAAGAGGAATACCCAAGTAGACAAAGGGAAGAAACCCAATTTGAAATGGCAGAATAGTTACAATCCATCGCTAGATAGCTTGAGGAGTATTAAAGAAGAATATAGAAGACTTTTGCTCATTGACTTTTTGGCCCAAAGCCGCTAGGTAGATGTCCAAAGCTTTCCTAAAGGATTCAGCCTCCCTAATATGAGCCAGTCCCATAAGAGAGGTGTCATCCACAAATTGGAGATGAGAAAGCATTGGCAAGCCCATCCCCCACTGCCACCCATGAATCAATCCTTGTGAAACCCAAGATTTAAGAAGCCGACCCAACCCCTCTGCCATAGTAAAAAAAAATAAGGAGAGAGCGGATCTCCGTGATGAAGGCCCCTAGTAGCCCCAAAAAGCTATGAAGGTTCCCCACTCACAATAACCGAAAAAGAGGAAGAGGTCACATAGCTCAATATCCATCTCACCCAATCAGAGGAAAAACCAAAGGCCAACATAAACTTCTGAATAGAACTCCATTTAACGTTGTCATACGCTTTGGCCATATCCATCTTGATAAACATAGACCTATCCTGAGAGGTTTCCATGGAGTGAATGACTTCAGACACAACCACCACCCCATCCATAATTTGACAACCTGCCACAAATTCACCTTACTCCTCAGAAATTATCATAGGCAAACAATATTTAAGCCTCTCAACAATCAACTTCGTAATAATCTTGTACACCACATTACAAAGCACAATAGGTCTAAAGAGATCAAGCTTGTCAGCACCTTCCTTCTTAGGAATGAGAACCAAAAAATTAGCATTCAAGGCACAAAGCATCTCCTTACTATGAAGAGACTTCTGAACCACCTCCAACAAATCCAACTTCACAATATCCTAAAACTCTTGGAAAAAATCAACTAGGAAACCATCAGGGCCAGGAGCTTTCCCCTTATTCATCCCAAACACCATCTCCTCCACTTCTGAAAAAGTCACCGGATGAATAAGAGAAGCATTCAACTCATTAGAAATTAAAGAGGGAATGCAAGCAAGGACCATATTCTCATCAGCCTCTACAAGAAGTGAATCCTCAGTTAACATATTAGAGTAGAACTGACGAGCCTCTCTAGACAAATCCTATTATGAAGAGATCAAAAGACCCTCAGAGTTAACAAGAGAAGATATAAAACACTTATTCTGACAAGCTTGCATTGAATGATGGAAAAATGCAGTATTCATGTCACCCTCTTGAAGCCAATCAATCCTAGCCTTTTGTTTCCAAAGAATCTCCTCACAAAGCTCCCACTCCTCCACCAATTTCAGAGTCTAGGCCTCAGTATGCCCAAGAGCCTCCAAGAATCCCAAATCCTGAATCTAGCGGGTAATAACAGTAAGGTGATCCTATGCTTCTCTTTTCCTGGCCCAAAAATTACCAAAACATGACCTATTCCATCGCTTAAGATGATACTTGACATAGTGTAGCTTCTTAACTAGAGAATACATAGTTGTACCATACGTAGGGGCACCATCTCGCAACTACTAAGCAACAAGATCACACAAAGATGGATCACGCAGCCACATAAGTTGGAATTTGAAAGGTGGATTCTTTGGATTTGGGAAAGCTGAAGTCGAGAACTTAATTAGCCAATGATCAGAGCCACACCAATCAAGAATCTTGGAGCAAATGACCAAGCTACCTCTAACCCAAGAGCAAGTGACAAGGAAATGATCAAGCCATTGGGAAATCGCTTCAGGCCCACTCCATCTATTATTCCAAGTGAATATTCCGTTAGAGGGTTTAACATCCACTAGAGCAAGAGAGTCTACATTAGTCTAAAACAGATCTGAATCAAGACCAAGCCTAGGCATCCCTCCCCTTTTCTCCTCCAAGCTCAACACGGCATTGAAATCACCAACTAAGATCCAAGGCATAAAGGGTGCACAACACCTAACATACCAGATATGAGCCCAAAGTTGTATTTTACCATGGATGTCAATCGAAGCATAAACATTACTAACCAAAATAGTCTCACCAGATTCCAAAACTAAAGCCACCATAGAAATAGCAGACTGGCTTGATATCCACCAACGAGGAACAACTTTATGAGGATCCCAGAAAAGAGCCAGACCCCTAGAGGTTCCCCTAGAACCAATACACTGACACTGGCTAGAAAACCAAATACGAGGAGCATGTTGAAGCATGAGGTCCACCCGAAGCTTAGTTTCCTAAACACAAAATATATCTGGAGAATGAACAACAATCAAATCTTCAATAGCCTTTTGACGGAAGTTGCTATTCAACCCCCTTGCATTCCATGAGAGAATAATCATGAGGAAGGTTGAGAGAAGTGGGTCTCAAGGGTCTTAATAGAACCAGATTCCACCAACAGATCCCTAGTAAATTTAAGCTTGTCTGCATCCTTCTTACGACCAGCTTTCGAAGAATTTTCAAAATGCCCCTTCTTGAGAGGGCATTATAGGACCCCCAAAGTAGGAGATGATCACTGACCTTTATCTGAAGAGAACACTGCCTTAGCTAAATCTGCTAAAACAATATCATCCTGCACATCTACAGAGGCTTAGAAATGCCCTGCTCCAAAGTCGGAGAAATATTCTAAACAACAATTGCTTGCTCTAGCCCTGTATCCAACCCAACATCCATAATAGTGGCCCCAGAAGAAATCTCAACAAGAATCCCTTCCTACAAAGCCTGATTATCTAAGACCTCAAACCGATTGAAACCCTGATCACTCTATCTATCCTTATAGGCTCGCTTCTGACCCCTCCCTTTATTTCTCTACTTAACGGGAATAAATCCATCCTTATCGGGCCCACCCTCAACCACAAACGCCTTGCCTTTATCTCCCTTCTCCATCGAAGGCCCAGAAGAAGAAGAAGAAGAAGAAGCCCCTGTTGCTTTGGGTGCTCGAGGACACTAGCGATGAAGGTGTCCAAACTCATGACAAAAGCGACAATGAAAAGGAAGGGACTCATAATCAAGCGGTTGAATCCAAGAGGCAGAGCCAATACAAATTTCCAAAGAATCCCACAAAGGGTTATTTAAATCAATTTCAACACAAATGCAAACATAAGAGAATACATTTTTATCCGAAGTATTATGAGCAATGGCATTTGGCTTCCCCAACAAAGCAGCAATCCGATGCAAAATATCCTCCCTCCAAAACTCCAACGACGGCCATGAAAGACAGACCCAAACAGGAACCCGTGTAGGAAGATCCTTTGTCACATTAAAACCTCCATGTCAGGGCTTAATGAACAAGCCAACATGATTCTAAAAATATGGCCCTCCCTCAAAAACATGATTACGATCTGAGATGCAAGAAAAATCAACCATGAAATAGCCATTCGCAGCCACCAAAAGATTAAAATCACCTTCAACCTGCAAAGTTCGAAAGATCCAAGACTTTAACGCCGAGAGAGGGACACGAATACCCAAGAACTTATAGATCAAAACATGTTGGCTCCAATAAGCTATGTCCTTCTGAACCGATTCGGGAGAAATAACCAAAACAGGGCGATCTTGACTCTGCGGCAAGCACCCGTTCACTTTCTTGAGCTTAGAGCTCTCACCCACAAATGATGAATCTGACTTTTGTGCATGCATGGCTGCCGAAATTTTTTGAGATGGCATAGGAACATGTAGGTGTTGACCTTCAGCAAAAACGTCACCTTGATACCTTTTCTTATGTTTAATAGCCGAAATGTGAAAGAAGGAGGTACTCCTGTCACCCTCTTTCAACCATTAGACCCTAGATTTTTGTTTCCAAAAAAATTGCTCTTTCCTTAGAATTTTCTCCCACTCCTTTTGACTCTCTTTTTCCTGGTTGCGAGTCTGCAGACTAACATCCCCTTCCTCCATTTTCTTTTGTATAGTTTTCAACTTTTCCCCTATAACTCTTTTCTTTTGGAAAACATCTCCAAAGACATGCTTGTTCCAACCTTTCCCCATACATTTAATATGTTTAAGTTTGAAGAAGATCCTGAACATGGGACAGCCATGAACAGGGATGTTCCACTATTCAACAATTTTGTCCTTAAAGTCAGGATGGGAATTCCACATTATTTTGAACCAGAAAGGGAAAGGTCCCACGACAAATAGGTCATTTGAGATCAGCAACAAAGGATTATGGTTAGAAACTATCTGAGATTAGCACTAAGCAGGCCCGTCCAGTGACCAGAACAGAGGAAGCAATCCAATCTAACTCGTATTAATTTTTCTCCAAAACGCCTGTTGGACCAAGTAAAGGCTTGTCGAGGAAGGGCAATGTCGATCAGGCCAGTAGAACTCAGGAAGTTAGTCAGATCAGACATGTTGTAAGAGTAATCTACCAGAGCACCACTTTTGTCTGAAGGATATAAAGGAGAGTTGAAATCCCCAACCACCGTCCAACGAGAGTCAATTTTTTTTTAACCCAATCAAAAAGAATCTTCCATAAGGCATTCCTAGCATTCCTCTAGTTAGGAGCATAGAAATTTACTAGAGACCAAGTTCCACCCAGGTAGGAGAAGGAAACTCCCACACTATTCTTGCAATGAATTTTTTTGGAACCATTAAACCTAGAGGGGTTCCAAAGCACAACAAAGCCACCCAATGCCCCATCAACATCGCTATAGAAGTAGGAGACTCCCTGCCAAATAAACTTTGCAACTTTATCAAAAATTTATTTCTTCATCTTGGTTTCTTGTAATAGTAACACATTGATCTTATGTTCTAAAACATAGTTCTTCAGAGAAAGTTGCTTGTGGGAGTTGTTTATCCCACACACATTCCATGACATGACCTTCATTTCTGACCTTTCTTGGAGGACACGTCCAATGTCCTTTGTTTACCCAAGGCAATCTCATTTGTAGTCTCTCTCAACCTAGTATGTCTCTAGCTGGGTCTTCTAGGTTTGGAGTCACCTCCCACATCCGCCTTCTTTTTCCTCCCTCTTTTCTTTAGAGTTATCCAGTTCTCTTCTTCGACAACTTTCTCTAGCATCAATCCCTCTGTATTTTCTATATTTTCATCAATAACTCCATTACTCTCATCTTCCCAAATTTCACCTTCCTTGCCCATTGTCTCACTTGTACCAGCGGAATCCACCTCCAACAGGGGGCTACAAGCAACCTCATCCCCCCCCTGAAGTGGGGCCAATGGGCAGATCATTGACCTCCAAGGATTTAACAGTAGTCTCATCCAAAGTTAGATTGGCAAGGCTCAAAGTTGGAACCACTCTAGGATCCACCAAACTATTAGGAGAATCCCCAGGGGAAGGTGAAGTAACTAACCCCAGAGACTTGACCAAAGGAACACCTTCCTTTGGTAACTCATTTTCCATAGGAGGCCGGGAACTAACAACAGAAACTCCTATGCTAGACTCTTGATTAAATGAGGATTTATAGTCAAAGGCAAGGTGGCCAACTTTAGCACACTTTTGACAATAAACAACAAAATTTTCATAGCACACTGGCTGCACCTAGTTGCCAAACTTAGAAAATAGCTTCATCGAGTTAGGAAGAGTCTTGTTCACACAAATATTCACACAAAAGTGGGCAAAGACTAACTTGGACTTCAATTTGGTGATGGAATCTGAAGTGATAAATTGCCCCATAGTGTCCCTAATGCTCTTCAAGATGGCTTCATCCCAATATTTTAAGGGTAACCTAGGTAGACGAACCCACATCAGAGTCGATTTGTTTAGATCCATCACACGGTCAAAACCTAGCTTTCAGTGACATAATGCCAGACTATGCTTCCCATACATCTAGGGCCTAGAAGAGAGGACCGTCACCAAGCCATCCAAGGCCATAAACTTGAATAGAAAGAGATCTCCTGCCATAGCATAGATCTCTACACTACCTTTGAGATGCCATTTAGTAGCAGCCCACTTTCGAACCATATCCACAAAAGGACAAAAGGATAGGAACTGACCCACAACCACATTCTCCATGGAGGAGAGAATCCTATCACTGACAAAGTCAGGAATAGAAAAATCCATCCCAGAAGTTGTGATTTCCTCGATAGGAGGAGGTAAAATGGATGAGCTCTGTTTTCCATTGGTGAGCACATCCTTCCACCCCAAGGTTTCCATAAAAAACTCCACTGCCGACACATTCTCACCAGATAAGACCAAAATCACGAGTGACTCCAAAAGACCCAAAAACAAAGGCACTAACCCACCAGGAGTGGCCCCTAAGGGACACACGCCTTCATGTGACAAGACAAGGCTTGGGTTAGGAGGGGATAGATGGGGACTGTGGGGTACCCCCAGGGCAAAATCCACCATGCGCACAAGAAAATCAAATCGCAGCCATAGGAGAGAGGAGCGGGAAAAAATTGGTGTTTTTTTTTTATTGGTATAACATCATTTATAACAATTTATGATGTTATTTATAAAATAATCAAACAATTGTAATAAGATAATTATTGAAAATAAATAGTACTTAGCTAAAATCTAATAAATGAAAATGTAGTGCAAGGTGTTTGTTATTTATTTGCAAGTGTGTAAGAGAATTGATAGTACTTGGATGAATGGTTTATAATCTATAATTATTTGTTTATTTTTTTGGATTACTTCTATGATTGTGAAAGTTATATATGCAACTGAATGGATTTTACCCAAACCCATAGGTCTAAACTTTGGTGCATGGATATAATCTCTATTAACTTGATGTTTTATTTTTCATTTTTTCTTGGTGCTTGTGATCTATTTTAGTTAATTAGTGGTGCTTAGGAACAAATTTGAGCAATTTTATAGATGAGGATTGATTATCCTTTAGTCAAACCCTTGGATGGATCAATTTAACTTGACTAGGCATAAATCAAAGATAATAAGAAGTCATGGAGAGAATGCCTTAGATGTTTATGCAGGCATGTAATATAGTAATTAATGCTCCAATTATGTGAATGAATTTTTTTAATGTACATGAGTTGTGTGATCATATGTGAAAAATAGATTAGGGTTAGTCTTTAAATATAAATTTAAAGGTGGCAATTAAAATATTTTGCACATTGAGTACACACGTATAATAGCTAGTAGGATGGGTTGGGTTGACCCTAAATTTGAATTTGAATTTTGTATTTTTGGGTTTATTTTCATAAATTATGGATATGTGCCTAGGTGGGAAATAGGAAAAATAAGGATAAGAGCTAGTTTCTAGGAATGAGTGTAGATGAAATTAGGTAATGTTGAGGTTATGTACCAAATTTTTAGTGGAAATTATGCCACTTATACACTTGTCATTGTATAAAGAATAATTATGTCAAATTATGTCCAACATGATGGGAGAAATGCGAGGTTTACGATTTCCCCACATTGAATTGCATATGAATACAATGAGGATGCATGCCAAAGAATAAAGTAGGCAAGGTGAAAATAGTTTTATTCAAAAAAATAAAAAACATACATATAATGATACAAATTTTATTTTTAGTGAATGCTCCCTTGTAATGAGTGCTCCATTTTGGAGATTTATAAAAAAATCAAAAGATTCAATGAGGCATCAATTATCTACTTAAAAAAATAATATATTGTCTACAACCAAAATAATAAAAAAAGGAAATAGATAGTCCACTTGTGGCAAAACAAGGACCACCAAAGAGCAACAAAGTTAATGTAGTAGCATCTAAAAATGACTAGGATCATAAAGTAGGCACTGCAACCATGATTAAGAAAGTAGCAATTGTGACCTTATATGCCCCCTCCAATTAGTTGCACGAAAAGAACATGATTAATTTAGTGGAGGGTAGAAAATATATGTAAAATGATGAAAACCTTAGAAACTTAAATAATCATATAAGAATGTAAATACATAATCATGTGAAACCAGAAGAAGATGTTAATATATACTCATGAAAGAACATATAATGGATAGAAAACAAGATGCCCTAAGTGTTGCCCCTAATGTAGGAGTTGAGAAAATACAACTTCACAAACCCCGAAGATCACCTACATGCAAATAACCTGTCACAAAAGAAGAGATGGAGACAAACAAGCAAGGGTTCTCTGAAAACTGAAAATGTATATATCAAAGAGAATGAGAGAATGAATTGATATGAAATACAATGGGATCAATCCTTATAAAAAGGAGATCATGCAAACCCTAATAAAACCCTAATAAAAGCCCTAATAGGATAACATTTAATAATTAATATAATTATTAAATGTCACTTTATGCAAACTAACGTGAAATCTTAAGAAGGGAATAAAGGTAACTTAATCAACATAATTAAGTTAAGACCTTTACTCTAACACCCCCCCTTAAGATGAGCAACAGTGCAGCTACAAACAAATGCAAGAAAGCAAAGGTAACTACAATGCAAGAAGGAAAACATGGTTTCCAGCAACTAGGCCAGATCAGGTACCCAAATACAACCAAATCTCTGTAAAGAGGAGAAAATAGGGAAAACCTCATGGGAAAAAACTCTACTCCAAAAAGAGATGCAGAAAGCCAAGAAGAACATCACTGAAGCAGAAGAAGCTACAAACAACTGTCAAAAGATGACTGCTATGGTGCTGAAGAACCTCTGCTGAAGATAGGATGATCAGGAACAAGAAGACAACAATCTGCATAAGTGCCCATATGACACTACTCGAATCAGATGGCAAACAAAGGCAAACACCTGGAACGAAGATACAGATGGCACAATAACCAATAGTCTAAAACACTGATCAACTGAGAATGGAAGATTCCTTCCAAGGCAAAACCAAGGAAGCATTAGCACGAACAGTATAATAACCCCCCATAATGTTGAACTAGGAGAGCCTGACAGATCCACTGAAATGATGTGAAACACCTGTAGTGCATGAAGGAGAAGAGACATCTGAAAGTGCGCCAGATAGCACCTGCAACTGAAAAAGTGGTGTGCAAAACAAAGCACACATGCATGAGGCTGGAATCATATGGATCCATGGTCGTCATGGAGGGACACTCACCGGACAAAGGTGTGATGGCAAACAAAGGCAAACTACACAACCCCCCATGGTATGGATTCACTGTCGTCGTGGAGGGACACTCACCGGACAAAGATGTGATGGCAAAATAAAGGCAAACTACACAACCCCTCATGGCACTTTATAATAACAGTGCGAGTACAAAATATGGCACAACCTTATGTGCAAAATCTCTAAAAATGCATGTACAATAGTGTGGCACTTTATCTCAGTGCGTTTACATAAAAGATTGCTTACAAATGATGCTCAAAATGTCCAAAAAGGACAAATGCTAAAAATACATGAAGAACAGCAAAAAACAAAGCATCCCATGCAAACAAAAAGTTTTCAAGAGAAAATATGTCCAGGTAATCCACTAGAGTGTGAAAACACAAATAACTAAATAAAATATACCTAGAGTGAAATCTGGAAAAATTACATGAATGAAACTGAAGAGCTCTGAAATATGGTTCCAAAGCCACTGAGATTGCGAAAAATGGAGAAACTGGTCAAAAGTTATGAGCTTGGGACTGAAAATAGCCCCTTTGTCTTCAACTGGTTGTAGAATGCACCAATGGAAAAAAGAAGTGGTGAGACCCACACCACTGAAAAGATGAGAAAACTAGCTTTTTTACGATATCTTGTTTGCCAAAAAATGATATCGTATGCCCAAGTTACGGCCTCTAGAATAAATCAGCTCCAAAGAGGGAAAAAACCAGCGCTGGATTAAATTTGACGGTCATACGGCCGTCGCAGCAAAAACACTGGGTTAAATTTGACGGCCAAACGACTATCACCATAAAAGTGCGATTGGGCTAGTTTTGAAAAAAATTGTTTTTTTAAATGCAGAATTTTTTTGATGAGGGGAGGCACGTGGCCCACCCCCCATCGCACCCCAAGCGGACAGTGTACCGCCGGTCGGTGGTACTGTCAACCACCAGTCAGCATTAAAGTCGCTAGTGGTCGGCAATACGCCGACCAGCGTACCACAGGGCCCGCAGGCCTGCGGATGTAGGGACCTGCGGGCACCCTTGTACCGGACCAGCAAGCACTTAAACTACGAATAAAAAAATATTTTTTTTCTTTTGTTTTTATTTTTATTTTTTTTAATAAAAACCAAAAACTTTTACAATGAAAAAAAATTCGCAGAAAAAAATAAATATTCTTTCGACGAAAAGAAAATTTTTGAAATTTTTTTTTACCAAGCAGGCGACGATCGTACGACCGTACTGCAAAAATAATTTGCCTCAAATTTTGACTTTGTCCAAAATGGACGAATGAACAGTCAATTTAGGGGTTTTGGACCGCTGCAGACGCAATGGCGATGTCCGTTGGAGCTGAAAATGCTTCAAAATTGCAAGTATGTTCTGGATCCAGAAAACAAGCTCCAAAAATCTTCAAAATAAGAACAGGAAGCAGCAGGTGTGGAGCTCTGATACCATGTAGGAGTTGAGAAAATACAACTTCACAAACCCCGAAGATTACCTGCATGCAAATAACCTATCACAAAAGAAGAGATGGAGACAAACAAGCAAGGGTTCTCTGAAAACTAAAAATGTATATATCAGAGAGTGAGAGAATGAATTTATATGAAATACAATGGGATCAATCCTTATAAAAAAGAGATCATGCAAACCCTAATAAAACTTTAATAGGAAAAACCCTAATAGAAGCCCTAATAGGATAACATTTAATTATTAAATGTCACATTATGCAAACTAACATGAAATCTTAAGAAGGGAATAAAGGTAACTTAATCAACATAATTAAGTTAAGACCTTTACTCTAACACCCCCCCTTAAGATGAGCAACAGTGCAGCTACAAACAAATGTAAGAAAGCAAAGGTAACTACAATGCAAGAAGGCAAACATGGGTCCCCGCAACTAGGCCAGATCAGGTACCCAAATACAACCAAATCTCTGTAAAGAGGAGAAAATAGAGAAAACCTCATGGGAAAAAACTCTACTCCAAAAAAAGATGCAGAAAGCCAAGAAGAACAACACTGAAGCAGAAGAAGCTGCAAACAACTGTCGAAAGATGACTGCTATGGTGCTGAAGAACCTTCGCTGAAGATAGGATGATCAGGAACAAGAAGACAACAATCTGCATAAGTTCCCATACGACACTACTCGAATCAGATGGCAAACAAAGGCAAACACGTGGAACAAAGATACAGATGGCACAATAACCGATAGTTTGAAACACTGATCAACTGAGAATGGAAGATTCCTTCAAGGAAAAACCAAGGAAGCATTAGCACGAACAATATAATAACCCCCCCATAATGCTGAACTAGGAGAGCCTGACAAATCCATTGAAATGATGTGAAACACCTGTAGTGCATGAAGGAGAAGAAACATCTGAAAGTGCGCAAGATAGCACCTACAACTGAAAAAGTGGTGCGCAAAACAAAGCACACATGCATGAGGCTGGAATCATATGGATCCATGGTCGTCATGGAGGGACACTCACCGGACAAAGGTGTGATGGAAAACAAAGGCAAACTACACAACCCCCCATGGTATGGATTCACTGTCGTCGTGGAGGGACACTCACAGGACAAAGATGTGATGGCAAAACAAAGGCAAACTACACAACTCCTCATGGCACTTTATAATAATAGTGCGAGTATAAAATATGACACAACCTTATGTGCAAAATCCCCAAAAATACATGTACAATAGTGTGGCACTTTATCTCAGTGCGTCTACATAAAAGATTGCTTACAAATGATGCTCAAAATGTCCAAAAAAGACAAAATGCTGAAAATACATGAAAAACAGCCAAAAACGAAGCATCCCATGCAAACAAAAAGTTTCCAAGAGAAAATATGTCCAGGTAATCCACCAGAGTGTGAAAACACAAATAACTGAATAAAATATACCTAGAGTGAAATCTAGAAAAATTGCATGGATGAGACTGAAGAGCTCTAAAATATGGTTCCAATGCCGCTGAGATTGCGAAAAACGGAGAAATTGATCAAAAGTTATGAGCTTGGGACTAAAAATAGCCCCTTTGTCTTCAACTGGCTGTAGAATGCACCAACGGAAAAAAGAAGTGATGAGACCCACACCACTGGAAAGATGAGAAAACCAGCTTTCCGACGATATCTTGTTTGCCAAAAAATGATATCATATGCCCAACTTACGGCCTCTGGAATAAATTAGCTCCAAAGAGGGAAAAAACCAACGCTTGGTTAAATTTGACGGTCATACGGCCGTCGCAGCAAAAACACTGGGTTAAATTTGATGGCCAAACGGTCGTCACCATAAAAGTGCAATTGGGCTAGTTTTGAAAAAAATTGTTTTTTTAAATTAAAAAAAAAATGCAGAATTTTTTTGATGAGGGGAGGCACGTGGCCCACCCCCCATCGCACCGCGAGCGGACAGTGTACCGCCGGTCGGTGGTACTGTCAACCGCCTGTGGGCATTAAAGCCGTTGGCGGTCGGCAGTACACCGACCAACATACCGTAGGGCCCGCAGGCCTGCGGATGCAAGGACCTGCGAGCACCCTTGTACCGGACCGGAAGCCCTTAAACTGCAAATAAAAAAATATTTTTTTTCTTTTGTTTTTTTTTTATTTTCTTTAATAAAAACCAAAAACTTTACAATGAAAAAAAATTCGCAGAAAAAAATAAATATTCTTTTGACGAAAAGAAAATTTCCGAAATTTTTTTTTACCACGCAAGCGACGGTCGTACGATCGTACTGCAAAAACAATTTGCCTCAAATTTCGACTTTGTCCAAAATGGACGAATGAACAGTCGATTTAGGGGTTTTGGATCCCTGCGGACGTAATGGCGATGTCTGTTGGAGCTGAAAATGCTTCAAAATTGCAGGTATGTCCTGGATCAAGAAAACAAGCCCCAAACCCTTGAAGCTCCAAAAATCTTCAAAACAAGAACAGGAAGCAGTAGGTGTGGAGCTCTGATACCATGTAGGAGTTGAGAAAATACAACTTCACAAACCCTAAAGATCACCTGCATGCAAATAACCTGTCACAAAAGAAGAGATGGAGACAAACAAGCAAGGGTTCTCTAAAAACTGAAAATGTATATATCAAAGAGAATGAGAGAATGAATTGATATGAAATACAATGGGATCAATTTTTATAAAAAGGAGATCATGCAAACTCTAATAAAACCCTAATAGGATAACATTTAATAATTAATATAATTATTAAATGTCACATTATGCAAACTAACGTGAAATCTTAAGAAGGGAATAAAGGTAACTTAATCAACATAATTAAGTTAAGACCTTTACTCTAACACCTAATTGTAGCTATGAAGCAAGTAAAAGTGGCCATAAATTTTAGATAAGGATCTTGTAAGAATAAAAAAGTGTGAGATATCACCATGATGAACACTAGGAGAAAGTATAATCATCATGAAAAATGGTAGAATAAAACACAATCATTGTTACTATAACATAAGCATATAGAGTTAACATAAAATCATAAGACGTAAGCATGATGATCATGAAAGATTATGTAATCATCACAAGAAAATATCTAAAGAACCATGTAATTTATCCATGCAATTGAAGATTTGATTGAAACCCCAAAAAACTAAAATTTAGCTCATGAATATGATCTCTACTAAACTTTGATATCTACTTTTTAATTTTCCTTGACGCATGTGAATTATTATACCTAATTAGTGATGTTTAGGGACACCTTTGGGATGTTTTCTAAGCAAGGATTAATTTTATTTGGTCAAGCTCCTAGATGGATAATATTTTACAATGTAACCTTACCAACTTTGATAGGTAATGTTATCACACCAAGAGGTTGTTTTCCTACATTATCAAAACCACAAATAAACCACTCAAATAGTTGAATTTTTATCTTATCTGTGCCAATTTTAACCAAAAGTTGCATACTACAAACATTAAGTGATGAGCTATTATCAACGAGAGTACGCCTAACCCCAAAATTATTAAGATAGACACTATCATCAAAGCACCATTTTGTTTTTGTGTTTCCAAAGGGGGTAATTCACTTTGATGAAAAACAATGTCCAAATTAGGTTTATTTATGTTCTCAATCAAAGCTGCCACATCAGTTGGTTGTACACTAGAAGGGACAAACACTTTTTGCAAAGAAATTTGAAGCATGTCATGATAATTTTGTGATGTTTGAATCAAGTCCCACAAGGATATCTTAGTAGAAGTGTTATGAGGTTGTTCAACGAGATCATATATTCTTTACCACTACAGTGTAGAATGGTGGGTGCAAATGGGAGATATGGTTGAGGCAATGGAATGGATGTTGGCATTTTTCTTGGTTGCTTATTGTTTCTAGTGTTATATGTGTGATCTATAGTATGATAACTAGGTTGTTGCGACACATGATTACTAGAAATTTGTTTTGCAAAACTTAGGATATGTCCATGAGGTTTAGGAGGAACTAAAATGAGAAATGGTTTAGGAGGCTCAAAAGGAATCTTAGGAGGCCCAATGATTAGAGGACTCTTGGGAGGTCCAAAAGGATTTTTTGGAGGTCCTATAATCAAGGGAGATCTAATGGTCAATTTTGTGTTCAAAACCTCAACGGATTTGACTTGTTGATAATATTCTATCAAGGGGGAATCTAAGGTGACCTTAGAATGTTCATCTAAGCAATCCATCTTGTTATCCTTATACCCAACAATATCTTCCCAAGTAGGAGAGGTGGGGGGAGAGGAACAAACAAGATTCTCATGGTTCTCAATGATTGTATCTTCTAACACCAAGATACCTTCATCACAAATAGGAGAGGTATCGAAAGAAGAACTATGATTGTCATGATTGTCAATGATTGCATTCTCTTGCACTATAACATTGTCACAAATGGAAGAGATATTATGAGGGTAAATAACACATTCTTGTCAATGGTTTTATTTTGTTTCCTTAGATTATGCCCAGAAGTAGGGAAATTATAATCATACAAACCATGTGATACTCTATGAAAACCATATGTTTGAAAAGGAAACATCCCTCTATTTGTGGAAAAATGAGAAGTAATCTATCCAAAATACGCAATGCTTTAGAAAATGAAAACAATGTCCTACATATCTGATGATTTTCAACATTGAAATGCAACAAATTTTCCTAGATTTGAAATAAATCAAGAAAAATGGCATCTCTCTTGCACATGCAATAACATGTTTCCAGAATTTCAAATCAGGCAATTGCAAATAGAAATAGACTGGTAATGTAGAGACAAAAGGCTATGCAAAATCTATTTGAGACACCTATACAAGGATAGGGTCACCTAGGGGTGAATGGGTCCTTATATAGGATTCTAAAAAACTAAAAATTTGAAGTTTTATGTTGTTTAATATTCCTTTGTTCTATTGC
Source organism: Sequoiadendron giganteum (assembly GCA_007115665.2). Lineage (NCBI taxonomy): Eukaryota > Viridiplantae > Streptophyta > Pinopsida > Cupressales > Cupressaceae > Sequoiadendron > Sequoiadendron giganteum. The sequence continues at coordinate 72,252,532 of CM021110.1, forward strand.
AAATAGTTTAATCGGTGACTTTTTCTAGATTTGGCTCGACTTAGGACAATGTAATGCAAGATGCAAGTGTGAAACAAAGGTGAAGTTGTTATCGACAATTTTTTAATGCAAATTTTAGATCTAAAATGCAATAATTGACTGATTCTAAGATGCCACAACCTAAAAATGATGATTTGATGCAACTTGAAATCAAATAATGCAATGTTTTTCAATTTAATAAAATGTCATCTAAATGAAAATATGCAATAATAAAGGACAATATGGAGTGTAATTTTCAGATATAATATGCAATACTTGACTAATTTGAAGATGCAAAATTATGAAAATGTTGTTTTGATGCCAATTTGAAACAAAACTATGCAAATGTTTTACTTGTTTTTGAGTTAAAATGAAAGATGTAATTTACATGCAATGAAGTATTTCATATTTTTATCCACGTAATGAATGCAATATGAATGTAATTTGATCTAAGCATGACTGAAACAAACCCTAATGCAACCTATGATGCAATATGGAATGCAATTTTTTTGAAGTTTTATGAATTTTTACAATGCAAAGTTGAAACTCTAAATGAAAGATGCAAAACAAAATTATGCAAAACCTAGATCTAGGGTTTGAAAAAATTCCAATTTTAAATTTTTTATAGTGTTAACATGTCAAGTTCACCAAAATGAAATGTATAAAAAGGGATCCTATGCCCTTAATGCAAATAACCTAGGATTCAATGGTGGCCTCTTTCTAAATTTCATTAAGTTGTAAACCACAGGGTGCAAAAGATTGACTTTCAACCTCAATGGTCAGCCAATCAAACCTGAATCTACATCTAATGGGGGGATTGGAAATATTTTAGAATGATTAACTTAATGATCATATATGCCCTAATATTAAAAATTCAAGATCTCGATAATTGACAAACAAAAACAACAATTTGCAAGCGGATCTAGGAAGTGTAGAGGATATCAAACCTACTAAGAAAAGTTGGTTTTGATGTGCCTACAAGGACTCATTCGACCAAGGGAAAATGGGTCTTTGTACAAGGGTATTGATCAAATTTTTGGGTCCTCTGGTGCTAGATCTAAGACTTCGTTTTCCATAGGTCCCGCTGTCAGAATGTTAACAATAAATTTTACAATTTAGTTTACGTGTCTTGGCAAGAATGATGACAAAAAATGCAACAATGAAAAATTTCCCTTCAAGATCTCTTCAATTCTTATTTAACCTATAATCTACACATACATAGAGGGAGAAATGTTTATTTTGTTTGCATGGGGGTTTTCCTTGGTCAAACCCCAATTTGGGAATTAAATCTTGATAAAAATATAATAAAAGGGAAGGAAATGAGGAATGAACACTTGTAGCAATTCACCACCCTTCAATGGCTTCCTTGAAGGACTGAAATCGTACACATATTTTCAAAGGAATTGGATATTGCTTGCTTGATTTGCTTGAATGCTTGAATGCTTGAATGCTTGATTGTTTGAAGACCTACAATGTTTGTTATCCTTCACACATAAAAGTTGACATGATGTTAGATCTTGAATTGCTACTATAAATGATTAATAATATTGCTCTCGAATGCTCTTGACAATCATATTTTCTCAATAGAATTTCTCTCATAAAGTCCCTTAGATTTTAAACATTAAAAAGCCTATATATTTATAGATGTTTATCTAATTTCTCAAAAAATAGATTCCAAAATTTGACACTTGCAATTTGAATTTGGATCATTAAAATATCGCCAAAAAAATATTTTAAATTAGGTCCTAGCAGATAAAGGTGACCATTCGCCCATGGGCGAATGGGTCCTGGCCTATATTTCCAGGACACTCATAATCCATGTTAATTTAAATATTAAATGCATTTATTTAATGTTGGTTCCCCTTTCAAAAAGTAGTAAAAATAAGGCTTTAGAATGCATAATTTGGAAAATTTGAAGCTTAATTAAGTCTTATAAATTAAGGGACCCAAACGTAGTGTGAAATTGTAAAGGTATACAATTTACTACACTACACTTCTATGATTGTGAAAGTTATATAAACAACCATGGATTTTACCCAAGCCCATAGGTATAAACTTTGGTGCGTGGATATAATCTCTATTAACTTGATGTTTTATTTATCATTTTTTCTCGATGCTTGTGATCTATTTTAGTTAATTGGTGGTGTTTAGGAATACCTTTGAGGAGTTTTCTAGACAAGGATTGATTATCCTTTGGTCAAACCCTTGGATGGATCAATTTGACATTACTAGACAAATGTCAAAGATAATAAGAAGTCATGGAGAGAATGCCTTAGATGTTGATGTGAGCATGTAATATAGTAATCAATGACCCAATTATATGAATGAATATTTCAAATGTACATTAGATATGTGATCATATGTGTAAAAATAGATGAGGGTTGGTCCTTAAATACAAATTTAAAGGTGGCAAGTAAAATATTTTGCACATTAAGTACACATGTCTAATGGCTAGCAAGATGGGTTTAGTTGACCCCAATTTTGAATTTAAAATTTTGTAGTTTTGGGTTTATTTTCATAAATTATGGATATGAACCTAGGTGGGAAATGGAAAAACTAAGTATAAGAACTAGTTTCTAGGAATGAGTGTAGATAAAATTAGGTAATGTTGAGGTTATGTACCAAATTTTTAGTGGAAATTATGCCACTTATACACTTACCATTGTATAAAGAATAATTAAGCTAAAGTGTGTCCAACATGAAGGGGAAAATGCAAGGTTTACAATTTCCACCATTACATTTTCCCCACATTGAATTGCATATGAATACTAGGAGGATACATGTCAAAGAATCAAGTAGGCAAGATGAAAATGTTTGTATTCAAACAAATAAAAAACATACATATAATGATACAAATGTTGTTTTTAGTGAATCCTCCCTTGTAATGAGTGCTCCATCTTGGAAATTTATCAAAAAATCAAAAGATTCAATGAGGCATCAATTATCTACTTAAAAAAATATATATTGTCTACAACCAAAAGAATAAAAAGGGAGTATCATAGTCCACTTGTGGTGGAACAAGGACCACCTAAGAGCAACAAAGTTAATGCAGTATCATCTAAAAATGACTAGAATCATAAAGTAGTCATTGCAACCATTCTTAAGAAAGGAGCAATTGTGACCTTATATGCGCCCTCCAATTAGTTGCATGAAAATAACGTGATTAATTTGGTGGAGGGAGAAAATATATGTAAAATGATGAAAACCTTGGAAACTTAAATAATCATATTTAAGAATGTAAATACATAATCATGTGGAACCATAAGAAGATGTTAATATATACTCATGAAAGCACATATATAATGGATAGAAAACAAGATGCCCTAAGTGTTGCCCCTAATTGTAGCTAAGAAACAAGCAAAAGTGGTCATAAATATTAGATAAGGATCTTGTAAGCATAAAAAAGTGTGAGATATCATCATGATGAACACTAGGAGAAAGTATAATCATCATGAAACATGGTAGCATAAAACATAATCATTGTTAGTGTAACATAAGCATATACAGTTAACATAAAATCATAAGACGTAAGTATGGTAATCATGAGAGATTATGTAATCATCACAAGAAAAGATCTACACAACCATGGGATTTATCTATGCAATTGAAGATTTGAATGAAACCCCACAAATCTAAAATTTAGACATGAATATGATCTCTACTAAACTTTGATAACTACTTTTTAATTGGCCTTGATGCATGCAAATTATTTTAGCTAATTGGTGATGTTGGGGAACACCTTTGTGATGTTTCCTATGCAAGGATTAGTTTTTATTTGGTCAAACTCCTAGATGGATGAATTTAGTGACTAGGAACAAAGATTAAAAAAATGTAATCATGTAAAGAATGCCCTACTTGCTAATGCAAGTAGGCAATACAATAATGAATACTTTGATCATCCAAATGAATGTTTCAAATGTGTTCTAGATGTCTAGGTATTAGGTGATTAGATGTGAAATTGAAATAGCCTTAGCCTTTAAATACAACTCCAAAGGTAGCAAGTGAAACATTTTGCACTTTGAGTCGACACATAAAAGCTAGTAAAATAGGTTAGGTCAACCATAAATTTATATCTAAAATTTAAAAGCTTTGGGTTCAATTTTTCAAATTGCAAATGTGAACTCAAATGCGAATAAAAAAATTGAGGATCAAAGTGAATTTATGAAGTAGGTATTGTATCGACATCTATATCTACAAATGAAACCAAGATTGATTTAGATTATATGCAAACTTTTAGCAAAAAATGCACCACTCATCTACTTCTCACTACAAAAAGATAATTGAATCAAAATGTGCTCAAAATGAAAGGGAAAAGTACAAGATATGTAATTTTCACCGTTAAAACCATGAAAAGACATACAAATGAAACCAATATAAGATTTAGATTATATGCAAACTTTTAGCAAAAAATGCACCACTTATATACTTCTCATTGCATAAAGATAATTGAATCAAAATGTGCTCAAAATGAAAGGAAAAAGTACAAGATATACAATTTTCACCATTAGAACCATGAAAAGACATACAAATGAAACCAAGATTTAGATTATATGCAAACTTTTAGCAAACAATACACCTCATATACTTCTCACTCCATAAAGATAATTGAATCAAAATGTGCTCAAAAAGAAAGGAAAAAGTACAAGATATATAATTTTCACCACTAGAACCATGAAAAGGCATAAGCACATATCATTCCCCATGACCATTTAAATCACCATTCCATTTAAAGCACCATTGAATCAATGTAGGTGTTTGATGAGAATAATAGACTAGAAAGTAAACCTCTAGTTCAAATATTTGATGAAATCTTGGGTAAGGTATTCTATGAATGAGGGATGATTTTCTCTAAGTTACATGTGAAAAAGATCAATAAGTACCTACCATTTTTGTATTTGATGAAATCTTGGATAAGATATTCTATGAATGAGGGATGATTTTCTCTAAGTTACATGTGAAAAAGATCAATAAGTACCTACCATTTTTGTTTTTTCACTATTTGAACTAGAGTGCTATAAATAATTTAAGCATATACATATAAAGAGAATAGAAAACATGATTACATTCTACCTATTCAAAAAAGAGAAAAGCAGTTACATCATCCACCTACAAATTTGACCATTAGGAAGAAAGAACAGAAAGTGTACCTAGTGGGAAATTACCTAATCCAGCACCACTTCAACCTCTCTTGATGAAGTATAATTAACATTCACGTGCGGTCACATGGGCCGCTTGACCGAACAAAGAAAGAAGACTGGTAGCGGCGGTCCCAGAGGAAAGGGCCCGAGAGCTGGGTCCCAGAGGAAAGGGCCCAAGAGCTGGGTCCCACAAGAGCTAGGTGCCACCGGCTGTTGCCGGTTGAGGTGTGGACATGACGGCTTTGCCCTCCAACTCCCCATTTATTTCAATTTACATGCTAATTTCCGTGATTAGTTAAAAGGGCCAGATTATTAGCATTGTGTTGGGATGCGTGCATGCAAGAGTGGGTCCCACACGAGGGAAAGATATGACGTGTCAACAGGAGACACTCTGCGCATGCAAAGAGTAAGGAGGGGCACTTTCATGCTCTTTTGTTTTTTCGAAATGTTTTCCTTGTACGTATGGACTGCGCATGCAGGCTGTGGGACCCAGCGCCCCCGCATGCACGTTCCACGTGCAACCTTTCACACCTTATGTCCCTTGTGCTAATTTTCGTATTGTATTCCAAGATATTCTGTTTTCTACTGGGTTGGTAGGTATTCAATGCATTTAACATTTGTTGTCTGAAATTTTTGGTGAAAAAAGGGAATGTATGTTTATGTTAGAAATATTCTTTAGTTAAGCTATCATGATTAGGAGGTTTTGAACAATGTTAAGAAATTTTATTTTTTATTGTAAGATGTCATGATTGAGAGGATCCGTTCCATCAAAATCATAGGAATTGAACGTGACTCTTGTCATATTTATATAGATTTGTGTCGTGGTAGATGGTATGGTGTAATGTACCATCATTTTGACCAATTGAGTTGCAACCCCTTTGGTCGATTGGAATAGTATTGTAAAAAAATAACACTTTATATAAGTATCTAAAGGTACACAAATAAATTGCATGTTTTTTAACCCTCTAGAGATTTGAAGAATTAGTAAATAAATCAATTGGTGTAAGCTAACAAAGAATGTAAATAAACATGTGTGAAATTGAAATAATATGGATTAGGGTTTAGTGTACTTTGAATGAAACTTTACCTGATTGCATGTTGTTGTAAAGTTGAGATTTAAAATTTGAGACTAGATTATTGATTGGAGAGATAAGACAAATTAATCCTAAGGATTTGAGTGTCTAGTATAGAATCACACTAGAGATTTTGTCTTACAAATATATGGTCTTGTCATGTAACTCTTTGATCTTGTTTAATTAAAATCAAAAGTCAAATAGAGATAATTGGGGTGGCAATAAATGTTGAGATGTGGATGGTAGTGAATGTTGCTAAGTGACCATTGATTCTTGATGTGAGTTGAATTGTGATTTTATCAAAGTGTCATTTGAATGTATGCCTTAACAATGGATGTCAATCGATTTCTTCTAGAGAGATACTGACTATTGATGTATTACAAATGATGATTGATGTACCTACAAAATTATAGAGACATGAATGTAAATGTTTTCTCATCTCAATATGATGTGATGATTTGTTAAAATTACCTATGATGATGTCTTTAAATACGAAACCCTAGATGCATAAATTCAAAAAAATTATCCCCACTTTGATAATTATTAAACAAAACCCAAAAATGTCAACCTTTGAATGTTGTTTGAATTTTGAAAGTTGGGGACAAGATCACGATTGTGATCTATTCTCAAATGAGTGAACAACTAGGAACTAGATCAATAAGGTTATGAATAGAGAAATTTAAACCAAAATAATAAAATCATATGATTGAATCATGCATGCAAGACATCAATCTAAAGTGACATAAAATTAGAGTAGAAAAGTGGGTGTGCATTTTTTTTTTACCCCAGGTACTTTGATATGTGAGCAAAACCATGTGAGCATACATGCCAAAGTATAAATACATAGAAAAAAAAAGTTGCGATAAATGCAAGATATCACATTTTTATTCGTATTTAAGGAAATTGAGCCACTAAAGTAACTATCTATGTCTATCACTTGCAAAATTTATGCATGAATTGTAAATAGAATTGATAGATAATATGTAAATACACTTAAAGCAAGGAGAGAGGGAAAAAAGGTGAATAAATATAGTAATCATATAAACTTCAAATTTGAAATTTGAAATTTTGATTGTAAAAAGTTAATAATGTAAATTTAAGTAGAGAATACATTGTTGGAGAGTATTTTGAAAAGATACTCCCACACTTATCTGAGTAGACACCTAAATTACACCACCTTCTATAAACAGTTTTATACATTAGCTCATCTTAGTCAATTTTCTCTATATTGTCACATTATTTAATTAAATTAAATAATTAATTCCCCATGTCATCACATTCTATTGACTAATTAATTATTATTAATTAGTTAATTTATTAATTCTCTCTTAATTGATTAATTTTTTAATCAATCAATTCTCAAGATTATCCTCTTAATTAATTAGTTCATTTCAATTCTCATCTTTATCCTCTAAGATTATCTTCTAAATTAATTAATAATTTATTATTAATTAATCTATTTCCAAACTAATATAAATATAATTAATTAATTAATTATATAAATAATTGATTAATTATTCTCTCATGCATTCTATAAATAAAAGTTCATGTACACAATTAATTAATTATGAAAATAATTGATTAATAGTCCTCGAGGGATAACTTTAAGAAACCCCCCTTGGAGGTGTAAAAACCTAGTGAATCTTGTATACTTCTCGAAAAAGAAAAAAAAATTATTAGCGATTTTTTTCTTTTTTCAAGAAAAATAATAATCTCAATTGGCGAATCTTTTCTAATCACTAGAAGTATGTGGAAAATCCTAGCGAATTATAATTTTTTTAAAACCAATAAAATATTTTCATTGGCTATTAAATCCTATTTTCAGACCAATAAAGTATTTTCATTGGTGAATTAAACCTATTTTCAAACCAATAAAATATTTTTGTGGGTGAATTTAACTTGTTTTCAAAACAAAAAATATATATTTTTGTTGGTGATTAAAACTTGTTTCAAACCAAAAAATTATTTTCATTGGCAAACTAAACCTATTTTCAAATGAATAAAAGAAATTCATTGGCGAATTAAACATAATTCAAACCAATAAAAAAATTCATTGGTGAAATAAACTGGTATGCCAATAAAAATCATAGCATGGGTGGCGAAAATATCAAATGTTATATATTGTTCTATTCTAGGATGAATTTTGCACACATCCAAATTCCTTCATAAAGTATCCATAATGGGGACAAGTGTCAACATATTATTATAAGTTCTTATCAGAAGTGTCAAGTGAGCCACTAAGCGAAGTACTATGTCTGAAGCCATATGTCAGTGCAAATTAATATAATCGACGACCATTCGATGAATGTCTAATGGATGACTGTAGTTGCACTTCAGAAGAAAATGTCTAAAGCACTAGACTTGTGGATCCAAACCTCTGGAATAACCCTAGAACCGTTAGATTTCCAAATATCAATGGTTGACCTTTTATTACTTATTAAATCACTTAAAGTCATGACTCATTTTTTGCGAAATAATATTGTCACGTTGAATTAGAAAATTAATATAATCATTTGATGAATATTCGATGGACGGTTGTAGTTGCATTCCGGAAGCATATGTCTGAAGCACTAGACATGTGAATGCAAACCTTTGGAATAACGCTAGAACCATTAGATTTGAAAATATCAATGGTTGACATTTTATTATTTATTAAATCACTTAAAGTCATGACTCAACTTTTGTGAAATAATATTGTCACATTGAATTAGAAATTTAATATAATTGTTCGATGAATGTTCTATAACATGCCAACCGTTCACTAAAGTAAATAGATGTATGTGAAGATGAAGGAACATTATCTTCACATACATCTATTCCACTTCTAGATCATACGTTGTTGCAAGTGATAATAAGAACCAAATAGATGTCATCTTCGCAACAAGAGAGAAAATCTCACCATAGTCAATTCCCTCCACTTGAGAATACCCCTTAGCAACCAACCATGACTTATGCTTCTCAACACTACCATCTGAACCATATTTTATCTTGAACACACATTCACATCCAATGGGGTTTCATCCTTCGAGAAAGGGTACCAAATCCTATGTATCATTTTTCTTCAATGTAGTCATCTCTTCATCCATGGCTTTCATCCAAGAATCTGCATCATTCATGCCCATAGCCTCTCTAATAGTCTTAGGATCATCAGTATTAGCAATCAAAGCAAAAATACAATTAGAATCCAAAATTGAATAACTAAACCTTTATAGTTACCACTTAACACATGTAGACCTCCTCAATTGTTGAGGTAGATCTTCTTATTCTTCTACAAAATTATCAGAGCTGCTAGAGCTCTCCTCATCATTAGGTCCAATATGAGTGCATAGTTCACCTCTTATCGAAGCAGGTAGTACCTGAACTACCTCCTTGTTTCATTTCTCCTCTTTCTCTAGTTGTAGCTCAACAATAGAAGATTTCATCTCTCAAAAAAATAGTATTTCTATAGAGAAAATTTTGGGTCACTAGATCCCAAAGCTTGTACCCCTTAACACCAACACCATAGCCAATAAAGATGCACTTCACTTCCTTATTCTCCAAATTAGACCTCTTCTCAATCAAAACATGAGAGTAAGCTTCAAAACCAAATACTTTGAGATATTTCATCAAAGGCTTTTTGCTAGACCATGCCTCCATGGGTGTCTTTTCAACAAGCGTCAAAGTAGGAGCTCTATCAATCAAGTAACATGCAATGGCTACAACTGTAGCCCAAATTTTTTTCTCAAGGCCAACACCACTCATCATACTTCTAGCCCTTTCCATCAACATCTTTTTCATCCTCTTCGTATCTCCATTTTGTTGTGAGTTGTATGGAGTTGTCTCATGTCTCTCAATCCCATGGTCCTTATGAACCTATCAAACAAAACTCACCACCATTGTCATTCCTTAAACATTTAATCTTTCTATTGGTCTGATTTTCAACAAGAGCCTTATGCTCCTTAAACCGACTAAAGACTTTGGCTTTAATTCTTAGAAAATAAATAAATGTCCTACTATAGTCATCTATGAATGAGATAAAATACAAAAATCTAGATAATGAATGAGCATTCACAAGACCAAACATGTCTGCATACACGTAATCCAATAACCTCGAAGACTTATGGGAATTGGAACAAAATGAAACATGGTGATGTTTTCCATATACACTAGATATACGCAAAAGTTGAACTCAAGATTACAATCATCAAAGCCTTTAACAAGGCTTTTACTTTTCAGTTCTCTAAGACCCTTCTCACCAATGTGACCGAGTCTTTGGTGCCATAACATTATTTTCTCAACAAGAAGCTTCATTTCAAAATAATGACCATCCTTAGGTACCAAAAATACATGGCCATTAGATGTAGCTGATAGAAACTTCTTCTCTACTCGATCTGGCATTGAGGATGAGGGTAAAAGTACAAATTTGTGTCACACTTTTATCAAGGAAACGACCAACACTGATCCAACTTTTACACTTGAATCACTAAAAAGTGACATATATGTTTTAAATTTTGGAATGATGTATACTAATAAAATGTGTATTTTTTAGTATATTTTATGTAAGTATTTTTTTGAAAAAAAAATAAAAATTGTTTGGATATAGTTTTTTATAAATTGACACTATAATTTAGTTGCTGGTAAAATGTTGAAAAATGAAGTTACATGAGACGTCAATATTTATATAGTAATTTTTTTCTTTCAAATTTTTTGTGTGTATTTATAACTTGAAACTTTAGTACATGGATTTTTTCCAATTTTGGTAGATATATATATATAAATGTTTGTATTAAAACATAGTTGTTTCCATTCAACGTCAACTTTTACATTAGCTATTTATCTAAAATAGGAAAAAAAATTACACCATCTTGATATAGATTCATTTATCTAGTATATCATATTTTTTTAATAAGTTTTAGTGTTTTTCTTGATATGGTAATCAACCTAATATTTTTATGTTGATAACCTACTTTTAGTAAAAATAAATGATAAATAATAATTAAACTATTAATATATATTTTTGAAGACTACACTTATGGTTCTACAAAAGGGTCTTTTTACATTTAAAAAAATATTATTTACATACATAGAAGTTGTTGAAACATCAAGTTTTTTAGATGATTTCATTTTTCTAGTAAATTGGACTCAAAGTGGTGCTACATATGCATTTAGCCAACAATTTTAGTGGGAAAAGTTGTGGGCATATATAACTCATCTAGAATGAATCTTATTAGATCATATGTTTGACAAAATTTGATTTTTAGTTAGAAATACTAAAATTTACTTGTGCTAATAAGTTGGCCTAAAGTATGACATGGCTTTGTAATTTTACCCATGAATAATCCAAATATCTTCTTCGTCTTGTCAAAAGAACTATTGCAATGAACTAAGCATGCATCAAGATTGTACAAGGTGCCAATCTAAACACCCTTAGCCATCACCATAGATCCTTTTATCATATTGCATCCTCCATTCAAAAAAACAACATGCACACTTGAATCATTCAATTTGCTCACTGAGAGTAGGCTTTGTTCCAAACTCAAGATATCCAATACACCATCAATCCCCTTCACTCTGTCACCAAGGAATATAATCTTGACTCTTCCATGGCCAAAAATATTCAGATGAGAATCATTACTTGGATACACTTCCCTACCATCATATTCTTTGTACTTTGAGAATCAACCCCTATGAGAGGTCATGTGGAAAGAAGCACCTAAGTCTACCAACCACACATCTTTGGATGCATGTGTTGCCAAGGCTATGAAAAAAGCATCTACATTATCATGAAAGGATTTTTCAGAGTTAGAATCAGAGAAATTATTTGTACCTTTATTTTTCTTCTCCTTCTCACACTCTTTACGAATATGACCAGTTTTTCACAATTCCAACATTTCACCTTAGAATTTCCAAGAGACCTAGATTTATAATTATTGTCCTTTTTCTTGCCTTTCTCTCTTGATCCACCGCATACAATTTAAGGGTTTCCTTGGCCATCTCAAAATATTTTGTTCACATTTCTTCAAACAAAAGTGATACAACCACCTCATCCATCTTGAAATTGGTGGTATTACTTCTAATATCCATCGCCAATTGATCCCATGAGTCTAAAAAAGAACATAATAGAAGCATACAAAGATCCTTATCTTCATTTTTATCACCAACCAATCCCAACTGTGCAACAAAAATATTAAATGCTTTCATGTGATAAAATGGATCCTCCATATTTCATGTTCAAAGAATAAAGTTTCTTTCATAGGAATAAATTGTATACCACTTGGATTTATCCTAATAAACATCTCCAAGTTTCTTCCAAAGATATTTTGCACTCTTTTCTTTATGGACATTCAAGAGCACTAAATAAATAAACCAAACAAAGTCTTATCAAACCCTTGGCTTTTCAACCCATCAAATCTCAATATTCCTAAGAGGTTCTTGTTGGTTTTGTACTAGATTTTATAGCCCATAGATATTTGTCCACAAGCATATCTTCAATCTTGAGTTTCCACAACTCAAAATTACCATCGTTAAAATTCTCCATTTCAATTATACTTGATGTGCTTGTCATCTTTTTCCTATAATAAGGTTACTAAATCTTCCTCTATAAAACTCCCACTAAAAATAGATTAGAAATAAAAATCCCTTCAACACACCAATGGAATCAAGGTTGACTAGGCTTTGATACCAACTGAAAGGAATTCAGGTACACGAAAACATCTCCCTATCCTAATATAACACATGAGAGGGTTGCAAAAATTCTTCAAACCCTTTAACTATTGCAACAACAAAATATTTCACATATAAATTTAATTAGGCAATTAAACAATGAAACCATAGTGCACATAGATTTTATGTGGGAAAACCCTTTCAGGAAAAAAACCCACATTGCAAACACCCAACTCGATTGTATTATTTAGTAAAATATGGATTACAATACAATAAAAAAGTTATGCTCTCTAGGAGTTGTCAACACTATATTTAGAATCTAGAATAATTTCAATAGCATAACTATAACTCAAGAAATAATTAACCTATTATATAAAATAAGTTAACATAACAAGTATATATAGATGAGCAAGGTAGGCCTCAAAAAAACATCCTCTATCTTTTGCAAATCTAATATCTTTAAAAGCTCAAAAAGCATGAGCTTCAAAACCAACCTGCTAAACCAAAATAAGGTTATCCTCATCTTGGGCGCCCATAGCTAGGTAAAGCATCTTATCCATATCCTGTCCATATCTTATCCATATCTTATCCATATCTTGGGCACTTAAAAGCAGATAAAGCTAAAAGATTTTTTATTCCTCTTCAATTTTGATATAAAATCTGCTAATTGAGACTCTCAAGTAGAGTGGGCACAAACTTCCTAAAAAATAGGGATCTTTCCATATGTCATCACATGCCATGTAGGATACCATCTTTGTTAGTGTAAATAGAGTCACTATTATACCTAGTTAATCAATGTTTCTAGGTTTGAGCTATTCACGCTTAGCTTAAGTTTACTTAGGTTTCTTTTGCTTTTTTCTCACTTCATAGCATTGAGACACGTGTCCTCATGGCTTGAGGCACCTATTGACACTTGCTCACACACTTGTGAAGTGTGCTTACAAGTGTCCCACCTATGGATGGGTAGTCAGAGTTTCACTCCTACCTTCTCACCTCCTCATCCTTGCCTATATATTCAAGGCTTTATCATTGTATTATACAATCTTTCTATGTTATTGATAGACATACTATTGTGCTTATTTTTTTCACTTGTGGAAGTCTACTTTGAGCTTTCTGATCTTGGCACTCTCCAACGGCATCAAAGCCATGAGAGAATGTTCCTTCTTGCTTTGAGGTGACTCCCACATATAGCCCTATCAACAAAGCATCATAGAGCCAAACATACACCACTATTGTATCAAGGAGGCTCGAGAAGTGAAAAATACCATTCATTTTGTCAATTTTAGTAATTTTCATTTTTTGCAATTTTTTGGGCCTCTGTGCTTATTTTACAAAAGTAAAAAATTTGAAAAAAAATAGCAGAGGTTCAACCTACCCTCTGCCACTCTGCCTATTGGGTAGAAAATTGTAATTTGCAAGCATTTCTAGCCTATTTGCAAAAAATTTGGTCTTGTGGATATTTTTCTCTTGCAAGGTTTCATGGCATATATTTTTGTTTTTCCAATAGTTTATTTTGACTTGCACATAACAAGTTTTTTTATGTGAAGATCCATCACAGTTTTGAGTTTAGCACCTTCAAGCCTACACACCTATGATTTCATAATCAATGAATTGTGCTTAATGCTTAGGTCCTTGGTCAAGCTATTTTGAGTTTAGCACCTTCAAGCCTACACACCTATGATTTCCCAATCAATGAATTGTGCTTAAATCTCAGGTCCTTGGTTAAGCTCAAAGCCATAATTTTGACATGGTTAGAGAATTTCAAACAATAAGGAGGCAAACATGTGGAGAAATTTGGCTAGTGATTCACCTCCCCTTTACATGATGAATAAATAAAATGCAATGCAATTTGGATGAATCACCTAGTCCTTTCACCCATGGGAGGTTCCTATAAAGGTACAAAAATGAACTGGAAAAAATGATGTGAGTTACCTTCAAAATATGGTGAGGTAAGATAAAAATGAAAAGGTTGTGATGGCCATGACATTAAAAAAGGATACCATTATTTGACTCACTACAAAATTGAGATAAATGACTTTCAAAGGAGAGATATTTTAATTGCATTTGAACAAGGTGTTAAAATTTAATTATTTTATTGTTATGCATGTAGTTAGAATAGTCTTAAGAGATGATTTCATGTCGATTGACTCATAAACATCAGGTTAACATGAACATAGTCGCTATGTTCATCGTTGTTATGCTGGATTTAGATGACTCAAAGGAATGCATTCAAGTGGTCACAAAGATTTTAATAAACCCAAGATGGGGAGGATGATTAAAAAATAGTGGATGAAGTGGTGCTAGGTCAAGGGTTTCTCCCAAGACATTACACTTGGTCCTCCATCAACCAATCCTTCATAGTGTCATGAGGTTCGTTCATCATTAATGCACTTAGAGAAGGAGAGGAGGAATGCAAGAAAATAGAAAAATAGGGTTTGGAGTTTCTGAAAGTGATTGTTGGGGTGACAAATTCCTCTAGTGTGGATTGGTCCTTCACAATTGTTCTAAAGGATTCAAACTCAGAAGATGAGGAGGAGACATAAGATAATTAAAAGGTACAAGAAAAATCATGTTAAAATAATTGGTATGTAGCAAGAATAGTAAAGGATATTATAAAACAATTGCATTGTATAGATGTTTTATTTTATAGTTAAACACCAAGAGTAAAACAAGACAAAATGATGTTACTGTATACAATGCAATTGTTCTAGTTATATAGAACAATTGCATTGTATAGATGTTTTATTAGCCCTTCAATGGAGCCACCTTTTTTAACTTTGTGTCGTTTTTGTTCCAATTAATACTCTAGGTACAATTCCCTTACACCTAATTTATTGATAAAAAATATGGGAACGTTTATAAAATAAAATCAAAAGTTTTATATAAATATAAAATATATAGTATACTTTTTAAAAGAAAAATAAAATAAATGTGTTAAAAAATCTTTAATTAAAAATAAATAAATAAAATATTTTTTCAAATGAAAGTTAGAGGTGTTCTATAATGATAGAAAGCCATGAAACTTCACACTGCCACTATATACATAAAAATAAAAACACAATCAACATATTAAAAAATATTTAAAAATATATTAAGTAAAAAATATAGCCAACATATTTTCATGTCTCTATTTATATTTTGTAATTATTTTCCTCTAAAATTGTAGATTCTCATAAAATTAAAATAATATTTGAAATATTTTTCTTTTATATATTTGTTTTCTATTAGAGGGGGAGACTAGACCTTGTGACCAACCTCCTACAACAAGAAAGATTTAGCTAACCAAGCTAGGGCTCTTGCCTAGGGTTTGAATAATTAGTTTAATATATTTTTCTTTTCTATTGAATCAAAAGTTAATAAAAATGTTAGAAATTCTTATAGTTGGAGTTTGAATTATTATTTTTAACGTTTTCTTTTTTATTGAACTAGAAGTCAAAATAAAGAGTAAAATTTTAAAATTATTCACAAAAGAAAAAATAAGTAGGAGGTTTCTTCCACAGCGTGTCAAATTATGATATTGCTATCAAGATTCAACCGTGTAGTTTTTGAGTCAAACTCATTGACCCATGATTCATGAGTAGTGGTTCACAAGAACCCATCTCTCATGATAATGAATGGTCCACTTAGCACTTATTGCATCTAGGTGATGCTCACAGAGGTGAAGCATTGGTCCGTCCCGGGAGGTCACCCATCCCAGTATTGCTCCAGCTCAAGCGCGCTTAACCATAGAGTCTCCCCCAAGGTTAAGCCCACTTAGCTTGCTACCCCATTTGCAAAACCTTCAGCAAGTGTTATGCCTTATGGGTCAATGAGGTTGACTCAAAAACTACATGGTTGAATCCTGATAGCAATATCATAATTTGACACGCTGTGGAAGACACCTCCTACTTATCAATTGATGAGCTAAAGGGGCTCTACAATGAATGGTTCATAAGGCATAACACTTGCTGAAGGTTTTGCCAAGGGGGTTGCAAGCTAAGTGGGCTTAACCTTGGGGGAGACTCTGTGGTTAAGCGCGCTTGAGCTGGAGCAGTACTGGGATGGGTGACCTCCTGGGGGACAGGACCAATGCTACCTCTATGAGCATCACCTAGATGCAATGAGTGCTAAGTGGACCATTCATTATCATGAGAGATGGGTTCTTGTGAACCACTACTCATGAATCATGGGTCAATGAGTTTGACTCGAAAACTACACGGTTTAATCCTGATAGCAATATCATAATTTGACACGTTGTGGAAGAAACCTCCTACTTATCAATTGATGAGCTAAAGGGGCTCTATAATGAATGGTTCATAAGGCATAACACTTGCTGAAGGTTTTGCAAATGGGGTAGCAAGCTAAGTGGGCTTAACCTTGGGGGAAACTCTGTGGTTAAGCGTGCTTGAGCTGGAGCAGTACTGGGATGGGTGACCTCCCGGGACGGACCAATGCTTCACCTCTGTGAGCATCACCTAGATGCAATGAGTGCTAAGTGGACCATTCATTATCATGAGAGATGGGTTCTTGTGAACCACTACTCATGAATCATGGGTCAATGAGTTTGACTCGAAAACTACACGGTTGAATCCTAATAGCAATACCATAAAAGAAAAAATGTTAACATTTACTTTATTATTTTCAAGATGAAATTATTCATAGCTTAAAATATCTTTGTAGCATGAATTATTTTCATTTACAATTGATTTTTTATCAAATTAATGAAATGAAATATAAAAGAGAATATTATTCCTACAAATGAAACAAAATAAAAAATATCAAATAATTAATTATGACTTTTCCAAAGATAAAATTAAAAGTTATAAACAAAAGTAAAATAGCTCTTCAAATAAAGTAAAAATAATTTAGATAAAATAAAACAATTCTTAACTAAAAATATTTAGGGATCCATGTCTATATGAAATAGATAAAATAATTCTAAAGTAAAATAAAATAATCCTTCAAAAATAAAATCACAATAAAACAATTTTAGATTATATATTTAAGATATTTTTTCCATAAACTTTGAGAGGGAAGGGAGACTAGACCTCGTGAATATATTTAAGATATTAAGATTATTGAAATAACTTATTTTTAATAATTTATGTTTCTATTATTTTAATTTCATTTTAAAAAATATTATTTTTAAAAAATATACTTTTTTATGGACAAATCTTTTATTTAAAAAATAATTTTATATTAACAAACTAACATTTTTTTTTTATATTTAAGATATTGAGAATATTGAAATAACTTATTTTTATCTATTATTTTAATTTCATTTCAAAATAAATTATTTAAAATAAATTATATTTTTTTATTCACAAATCTTTTATTCAAAAAATAATTTTATATTAACAAAGTAACAATTTTTTATATTAATAATCATTGACAATAATTTCTTGTTCTTTTCGGCATCAAGATAAGCTCATTGTGAACACAACCATGAAACTACTAATATTAACTCTTTTCGAGCAACCACACTAGAAATAACCAATGGAATATCAAGAGTCACAACTTAGAATTCCATCTTAGATGTCCCTTTGGGATTCGAACTTGGATCTCCACATTAAGAATTCAATACTTAAACCAATTAAACTCAACCCCTTGAACAAACTAACAAACATTAATATTTTAAATACATCTATTTATAAACGATAAAAAATCATTTATAAACTTAAAAACTCTAGCTCTAGGAAAATTTACTACAGGAAAATTCACCGCCAACAATTCACTGAGAGAAAATTCATCGTCATGAAAAATTCACAAGAAGGAAAATTCAAAAGAATAATTTGATTTATGATAATAAAAATGCAGTGAAAATTATTCTTTTGCAAAAAAAAAATCAAAGTTTTGGAAATATATATTAAAACTTTTTAATGCAATTAATTTTCCTTCAGATGAATTTGTCATGACGGTGAATTTTCCCACGATGAATTTTCCTTCAAGTAAAATTTTCAAAATAAATTACTAACAAACTTTACATCTTTTATATAAATATATTTAGAATATCTATACTAATGAATATTTAGATTGAATATTAATTACTTATTTTGTTTTGTTGGGTAGGGTATGATAGGAAGTGTCCTTGTCCAAAGACTTTATATTCCATGCCCCAAAATGATAATGGCAATCTTTTCCCGAGAATCTTGGTCGAAGTGGCATCTCATTTTTGTCTTCATTTTACCCGCTACATGAAAATAAAGTGAAATTTGGGTTTTCCACTTGAAGGTCAACTCTTCCCATTTTCTTTTCCATTCCAATATCTTTGACCCATTTAACTCCCTAATCATTCCCTTCCATTTTCCATTATTCTAAACTATTGAAATTTTTTGTTATTATATATTTCAGGAATATAGCAAGTTGGATTGAGTTGAGTGGGATCATGAATAGGAATTTTATGTTTTATATTAGAATCTTAGTTTATAAAGAATTAGGTTTTATAATTTTTCATTTGTTAGTTGATTAAATAATTGGATAAATTATATCTATTGTAGAAGGGAAAGAAAGGCTTTTAAAATTGGAAGTTAGATTGCATGTTAGAAATATTTTAGGTCGATTAATCAATCTAACCCTCAAAGATAAAGCTAAACATTTCTTATTTATTGTATTTTAGAAGAAAATTGTACTTATGTTTTCTAGATTGAAAGCTAGATTGCATGCTAGTAAATGTTCAATGTCAATTTATCATAACCGCTAAAGATAAAGCTTAAAATTTTTTAATTTATGTATTCTAGAGGATTGGGAATTCAATGGGATTGAGTATTTGTGAGTGTATTGGATATATTAAAAAAAACTATTTTTTAAACTTCAATTATTAGCTGAAGTTATTAATGATGGCTTTTATTACTAATAAGTAACTAAAATAATTTCTTTAGAACAAGTTGCATAAAAAAGAGTAATAAACTATTATAGATATCTTAAATGCATTTATTTAAAAATATTAAAAATATTGATGTACATGGGTCAAGACTAATATCTTTAAACATGAGACACATAATATTTTCACAAACTATATCAATGATCAAGAGTGCTTCCAAAATTTAATTATATAAGAGTTTTTGTGTTAGCATTTCAAATCACACTCTATGATATATCATCAAGGTCACATTCCATGACCTATCATTATATTCATCCTATGGTGGATAGAGTGTGATCCAAAATATTGATACAAAAAAGTCTTTCACAATTATATATATAAGAATTTCAAAGGTGGGAGGAGTGACAATAGTGGGAGAGATTAGGTAGAAGGGGGAGAATGTACTAACTCTTAAATAAAATAAAATAATTCTTAAGATATTTATATTAGTTATAATTAATTTATAATACATATACACACACATATACATACATACATACATACATACATACATATCAATATTTTGGATCACATTATGTTCATCATAGGATGAATAGAATGATAGATCATAGAGTGTGATTTGAATATATATATTCATCCTATGATGGACAAAATGTGATCCAAAATATTGATATGTATGTATGTATGTATGTATGTGTGTGTGTGTGTCTGTATATATATGTATTATAAACATAATTATAACTAATATAAATATCTTAACAATTATTTTATTTTTTAAATACTCAACAAGAGATTAAATAACAACAACATATCATTAAATCATCTAGCTAGCCATACCTCAAAAATAAGTTACACACATCATCATTGTTAGACCTTTTTCTATCAACATAACTAACTCAATCCACAATTACAAGTCCGTGTATATTCAATATCCTATACAAAGTTTATCTCCAACAATCATAAACATAGAGACATGCAAAACACCTAAGACCTATGCGCCACAATCCAATGAAACATATACAATTATCATCAACAAAGTAATTAAACGCCCCATTTGGTTCAATTTAGGTTCATGGGGTTATTGACAAGGATGATTCCCCAGCCAATATGGCTAGGCCATGGGGCCAAAATATTAGGGGATCAAGAGAGAAGCTCTAGTAAATGGGGGTATAACCCAAAAAAGAGCCTATTTCTTTAAAATCACTTAACAAATGAAAAATTTGGGAAGTATGAGGGGTACACGTGTCTTTTGAAGATGTGCCCCAAATAAACCAAAAAAAAAAATACATTTTTAAATAAAAATTCTTGCCTAGAATTAATACATAGTATTATTCTAATATTTTTCCTCCATAGGCAATTGTACTAATGAATATGGTTAGAAATATTTTATGATCTTTATAGTAGGGGAAATTTTCTTAAGGTCTTAGACAAAGTGCTAAAATGTTGATAATTTGACAACCATTCGTAGGATTTTGGGGCATTATGGATGTGATGGGAGGGTTGCTCTAACCCAAAATACACCAAAAGATGTGTGATCTATAGAATATTGAAAACACCTTCTTTGTTCAAATTTACATAGATTTATTTTTTAGTGTCCAATTACGATGCAATAAAAGACAAAAATAACTTTTTTAGATCCTCTAGATGCAATGGTTTGAAACTTTGACTTGCTCAACTAATCATCAAAATCAAGCCTACACAATAATGCTAGGAAATGAAACCCTCAACCCTCATTGGAAATGGGCACACAATAGATCACTAAAAGGTCTTTGATACCATGTAAAATTTATCAATCAAGCAAACAAACCTAAGAACTTGGTGACAACCATGAGAATACTAGCAAAAGCACAAAGACAACCAACAATTGTGGAATTCAATATGACAATTATTACACAATAGAGGACCCAATGCAATGAATCTATGTTTCCCATATTTGCACCATTGTGCAAGAGGATAGATCTAATATAAGAATATGCTCAAGTGCACACGCTAGAGATAAGTATATATAGGATATACCACCAAGTGATGTACAACTAATGTGGAATAATGGAGATGCAATACATACATCTCTTCCAATTATGAAAGGTAAAACCATAATTATTACATAAAGTATAAGTAGATACCTATAGAAGTAAGCTTATCCTATCCTAGGTGTTGAGAAAAATTGGTGAGCAATTGCAATAATAATATAACAAAGTGTACAAATCTAATTATCATAAAATGATTAAACATGTGAGTAACCGTCAAATTTGAAATGTGATATAAATAAACACTTATAATAGAAAATTCAAATTAGTAAATGCATGTCACTAGATATATATATATATATATATATATATATATATATGGCAATATCCTTTCAAGAAAAAAATCATTACCAAAGAGTTGTCTATCTTGTATTAATCAAGAATAAATATCTAAAACAATACACACCACTTTGGATATTCCTTTTTATAACAACATTCTAGTAGCATAGCATTACCTACAAAAAACCCATACATACCTCTACCTCACGACTCTAATATATCGACTTAAGGAGGCTCAAAAAACTACCAAATAGTAATACCAAGGTCCCAAACAAAGCCACAAAATAATAAGTATGAATTCTAATGACCCTCTATTCATGGGTGCATCTTCAAAAAATAGAAAAGAACTCCAAGCATGTAACCTCCACCATAATACGAAAAAGTCAAAATTGTTACTTTCAAGTGCCCCATTAAACAATTGCTTACAAGGCACATGTCTTTGTATTCTAAAGTGACCTTTCATCTTCTTTTTCCGCTTTCCATATTTTCTTGACATAATAACAAAATAATAATAAATAATATTGCCATCCCCATTACATATCGACATCCAAAATCACTTATTCCATGTACTAGAGAGCAAATACATCAACTTTTTAGACATAGAGTTAAAAATATACTAGACTTAAAGACTTACAAAATAGATACCACTTATCCCAACATTCTCCCACTTAACATTTACATTACAAAGATATAAAAGAAACATAAGAAAAAATCACATACATAATCTAATATTGATACAATTTAGATTTAATTTATTTACTATATAACTATTTTAAATTAAGAATTACTTTATTTTACTTTAAAATTTATTTATTTTATCATATAATTATTTTAAATTAAGAATTAATTTATTTTATTATAAAATTAGATTTTTTTTTTAAGATTCAAGGACTCGGATAGTCCCCTTATAAACTACACTATGCTTGGTAAATAAGATTCATGTGATCGGTGATACTAGCATGGCGCGCCCTTCGATACCATGAGATCAACTTTTTTCATGGCACTGGTGACACTGGTGTGACACACCCTTCGATATCAAGAGATAAAAAAAATTCTGGTGACGCTGGCGCAACACACCCTTCAATACCATGAGATAAACTTTTTTCTGGTGATGCTGGCGCGACACACCCTTCAATATCACGAGATAAACTCTTTTCTGGTGACGCTGGCGCGACACACCCTTCGATACCACGAGATAAACTTTTTTCACAACGCAATGTCCTGCTCCAAATCAATGGTACCACAGAGACAGGTCCTGGTGACCTTTTGCTTACAACAAAATACTTTAGCCAATCGAACCAAAGCCCACCCTTAAATTAAAAATTAATTTAGCGGTAACCTAAAAAATAGAAGGGTGCAAATTCCCATCAAATCATTAGTGGAGTTCGCCGATTTTAATCTATTCATTATTTACTGCACGTACTTCCCCATAAGTTGCCTTGCGCAATATAAATATTGCCTGGAAGCATAATAAAATATGTAAAATGAGGTTCTGGGCAGGCCAATATCCTTGACAAGTAATAGTTTTAGAAATCTGTCACTGTCCCTGTTCCTGTTTCACATCCACCACGCAGCTCCTCCATCACAATCAACAAGTCTTGGCCTACCTAAGTACCCATCTGAGCTTACTTCTCACTTATGTTCTGCATGTCACCTCTGGATCCACTTCTAATGGTGGAGCCCATTATGATGTGATGTGCATTTACTTTTCCTGCAACAATATCTTTGTACTGGAAACAAATTGGTATTCTGTAGGTAAATGGGAGATTATAGTTCATATATACCTGAGAACCTCGAAGTTCTAAAAATGTCAGAATGATTTCCTCCATCCATTGCTCTCAGAGGTTGATGAGTACCAACATAAACAAACAAGTATTCTATTTCATTGTATTATGAATAAGTATGTATTGATTAAGTTTTGTTTATTATAAAAGTTCAATTTTGTTTAAGGTTGTGATCACATTTTGAAATTTATAGTGTTCAGATTTCGATTTTGTATTAATAAAGATTGAATATCTTTCAGATTTTGATTTTGATTCAACGTTAAAAAAAATAGATTGGATATCTTTCAGACTTTGATTTGATGTCGAAAAGGATGATAATTCACATACCCAATAACATGAACCATCCATTGCTATTAGCAGTTGAGAAGTAGCAACATAAACAAATTAGTATTCTATTTTATCTTAACATGTTTTTTTTTATAAATAGGTATCTACTGATTAAGTTTTATCAAGTATAAAGTTTTTAACTTTTTTAAGGAATAAGGGTGATGCATTTTCAACAAATTTGGAAATGGATATTCTTCAAACTTTAATTCTACATCACAAAAGATTGAGTATCTTTCAAACTTGACTCAACATGAAAGGAGGTGATAATTCATATACCCAATAATATGAACTATCCATTGCTATCAAGAATTGGTATGTAGCAATGTAAACAAATCAATATTCTATTGCATCTTAACACATTTTCTTTATAAATAGGTATCTACTGGTTAAATTTTATTAATTATAAAGGTGTAACATTTTTAAGATATTAGTCTCAGACCATATTTTCAACAAATTTGGAAAAGGATATTCTTCAAACTTTAATTTTACATAGCAAAAGGCTCAATATCTTCCAAACTTGACTCAACATCAAAAGAGACGACAGTTCACATACCCAATAACATGAACTATCCATTGCGATCAAGAGTTGATAAGCATCAACATAAACAAACTAGTATTATAATTCATCTTAACACATTTTCTCTCATTAACATAAACAAACTAGTATTTTATTTCATCTTAACACGTTCTTTGATTAACATAAAGTTTTATTGAGTATAAAGGTCTAACATTTTCAAAAAGAAGACCGAGATCATATTTTAAACAAATTTGACAAAAGATTGAATATCTTTCAAACTTGACTCAACATCAATGGAGAGAATAATTCACACACCCAACAACATGAACCATTGATAGCAAGAGTTGGTAATTAGCAACATAAACAAATTAGTATTATATTTCATCGTAACACGTTTTCTATATAAATAGGTATCTACTGGTCAAGTTTCATTCATAATAAAAACCTAACATTTTCAAAAAATAAACCTGGGATCATATTTTCAACAAACTTAAAAACGGAATCTATTGATCAAGTTTCATTGACAATAAAGACTAACATTTTCAAAAAATAAAACTGAGATCATATTTTCAACTAATTTAGAAACAAATATTCTTCAAACTTCAATTTCACATATAAATAGGTATTTCTATTGATCAAGTTTTCATTGATAATAAAGACCTAACATTTTCAAAGAATAAAACTGAGATCATATTTTCAACAAATTTGACAACAAATATTCTTCAAACTTCAATTTCACATATAAATAGGTAGGTATCTACTAATCAAGTTTCATTGATAACAAAAGCTTATCATTTCCAAAGAATAAAACTAGGATCATATTTTCAACAAATTTAACAACGAAAATTCTTCAAACTTCAATTGCACATATAAATAGGTATCTACTATAATTGGTATGAGTTTTCCACAGTCCATGAAGTTGTATTGCAAGCTTTTGGATTCAACTGCGTATGTTTTTAAATCGACGCTTCACACCATACTCAGTGGCAATCCATCATCAGGAAGAGGAAAAAAAACTGACAACAAACCTCGGAACAAAACTGAGATCATATTTTCAACAATTTTGACAACAAATATTCTTCAAACTTCAAATTCACATCGTAAAAAACTGAACATCTTTCAAACTCGATTCAACATAATAATTATTTAAAAAAAAAAAAAAACAATAATTCATACACTCAATACCTAACATCAACTTTAAAATTGTAAAAAACAAAAAAACAATTTTCTCCATGCATCATTCTCAGGGCTTGGTAAGCAGCAGCCACAGAAAATCTATACAGAAGTTGACCATGGTACCTAAAGCTAATGAAAACCATTTGTCTATTCCAGGCAGAAATTCAATAAGTAACAAGCGTGCCTTATCTTGAGCCTGCCAAAAACAAAGTACCATATGGCAGAGAGTTTTCCTGCAGAGTTCAGTCTGCAAACACTCTGTAATAATAGAATTCAAGTACTATAGGCAAAATCACCATTATATGCAGCTTTGCTTCCCGCCTGCACACAGGCCAACTTTCCAATCACCATTATACCTCTTTTTGGGCCGTTAGGATTTACAGAAAGTCAAGAGAAAACTTCATTTGTTTTCAGGATTTTCTTGAAATTTCATTTGTTTTCACAATTTTCTTGGGGTGGGTGGAGGAAGTATAATGATTGCATTGGGGTTTCTGAAACAAAAATCCTTATCATTGAATAGTCCAATGATAAATCCCGGGGAAGATCTGGGGCAGAAGTGGGTCACCTTTTTTAAAAGTGTGCAATCTGCACGCGCTTCCATGGTGAAAGCAGTGAGCACGCCGGACAAGGTGGACCTTTTTAATAGAGCGGCCATTCTTATGCTGTGTGCTTTGGACGGGGGGAGCAACAGGAATTTATCTGTGACTTCCCAGATTCTTAAGCGTGCATTGCATGCATGCATTATGACTTCATTTTTGCCCCTTAAACCTTTTCTAGTGACCCACAAACTCAACGCACAAAGGAAAAGGACCATTCACGCGTGCTTAATCTCATTGTTTAGCTTCAGGTTACTCTCTAATGGAGGCTTTCAAGTCTTCTTTTCTGCTGTAAATAAATATTAGGCAATCTTTTTTGGGGCCATTAAGGCCAGACCCCACCGACCATACTCGTCTAGGATACTGGGGTCGGCCTTGGGTGGGGGAAGAAAACTCTCTCAAGTTTCAAGTACCCAATTCATATTTGGTTTCAAATAGATCAGTTTTTGAGAATATATGGGCCAGTTTTTGCCCACAAACCACCTATAGTGGGGTCAGCCTTGGGTGGGGGAAGAATACTCTCTCAAGTTTCAAGTACCCAATTCATATTTGGTTTCGAATAGATCAGTTTTTGAGAATATATGGACCGGTTTTGCCCACAAACCACGTAAAGTAGATGTGTATAGATTCCATAGAATATAGAGGCAAACCCACCCATTCCTTGACCTCTTTTAAGACCAAGGAACTTTTTTCTTAAAAGTTAGGATTTAGAAAGAGGCAAACCCACACATTTCTTGACCTTCTTTAAGACTAGGAATATTTTTTATAAAGTTGGGATGTTTTTAAATATTGTGTTCTAAAGTGAGATCGAGAAAGTTAAAAGAAAAAATAAGCATATGGTCTTGATAGAGAAACAGCCACAAAATGAATAGGTCTTTGATATGGTATGACAAGACTCCACAAGGAAAATAGTTGTTAAGTCATCAAATCTAGATAGATAAAGCAAACCAATAGAATTAAGCTACAAGAACAATATCAATATTGGGAGGAGTGTCTTGTTCTTTAGGGTTATCCCAACCACCACCTAGCAAATCCTCACCATTGTCCATGGGCTCCCACCCATCATGAGTAGTATTGTCATCATCATCAAAATATTTCTAAGCTTAATTTTGAATAGACCTTAGTGGAGAAACAATGAGCACTGGACAAGGAAATTTTCTTTGATCAGAATGGGTCCATCCATGTTGTTTAGAGGACATGGAGGAATGATGGAAAAGTGGAGATCACTCATATTGGTAGCTAGAGGGTTGATGTGGAGGCAAGGTCCAGCCAAATTGTTATATCATCAAAAATGGTGCTAGAGGAGTGGTGGTTCTCTAAGGGTTGTGTGGGTAGTGTTGGGAGGACTTTGAGTGGCTTCACCTTTGGTCTTAGTAGGGATATTTGGTACAAGAAGGTGATAAAGACAAAACCCTAGCCACAATGCATGGGGCATTCCCCCAATGATGAAAAAAAAAGTGTGAAGATATTGGACTTCCAAAGCAATCTTATTGGTTTGAATTTGAGTTTGTACAGGCACATAGAAATCACCAAAATCTAGAGTGAATAGTAAAATTAGTATCCACGATAGAATGAGTAAAAATAGAAAATTTTCTATTTTTTAGATGCTTTAAAATAATCTCCAATCTAAAAGCATGTCATAGTTGGGAAAACTAAACAAGAAATTCAGCTCCATCCCCTAGAAGGACATTGTTCCATGCAACAACTTAGGCCTATGGACATATCCATTGCCAAGTAATTTGATAATGCATATAACACTAAAAAAAGTGAAGAAGGATTTCAAATTGCCCACAAAAAAGGACATCTTAGGTTTGTAATACCAAGATGTATCAAATGATTGCCTATTGAAAGACCTTGGTAAAGTAAACACTAGGAAAATTGAATAATTTTGGACTCAATAGTAACTTTCTAGATTTTATAAAATAGTTTAGCCTAGATAAATTTGGGAGATTGTAAACACCATTTGGTATTCAATTTTTAAATCACATGCAAGTTAGGAGAGAGCCACTTGTACCCTTTCTTCTCAGTATGGTTATGAAAGGGTGTATTGACATACCATTTCTAATCCTTCCACTAAGGCCTAAGGGAGCACACACAAATTTTGTGCATATTTTGAGAAGGCATGGCCTCAATTTGTAAGATTTCTTTCTTGCTACATTTCCTAATCATGATCTTAGTTTGATTTATGTTTATCATGTATTACTATTATCTAACTATTAGTGATAGCATGCTTGGTGCAAGGATATTGTTCTCATGGAACAAGTTTGACCATCTAATTTGTTAGTTTGTACCACTTCATTTAATTTTTGGTAGAGGTGGATTCTAATGAAAATTTATTTTTTTCGTAGGAAAAATCTATCAACCATAAACATATGGCATCAAGGAAGGGACATCTAGTGATATTTGAGTGATTAGTTGGGTGTAGGAGTTGTCTAAAGTCATTTGGATGTGGGTATGTTCAATAGCTCATCATTCAATTATGGTTGTTGTACTGTTGTTGTCATGTTTGGGTATATTTGGGTGTATAATGTTTCTTGCATAGTTATGTGTAATTGAGTAAACTCTCAACTTTTCAAAGGCACTGAAAATAGGTTTGCATATGTACACACATATGCACATCTTGGCTTAATGCACTTATGAACGACATTATTAGATTATTTATATTCAATGTTAAAATAACTTATCAAACATTATATATACACACATAATTCTAAGTAGTAGTTAGTTAGAATTCATAAATTTCATAAATTATAGGTTCCAAACCCTTGGTTTGGAGTTAAAAAATTATTATGATTGTATGCTAAGCATCGATCACTAGTAAGGAAGGTGACTATGTCACCCTCCTCACAAATTATTCAATGTATTAAAACTTAAAAGCTTTGCCATATCTTTGTGGTGATAGCCAACATTAAAACTTCACAACCCACAAGAAACTAGTGGCTAATCATCTAATGCTTTTATGTAACCAAGGGATAAAACCATGAAGCCAACATAAGAACTCCATACTATAGTTTAAATAATAGGTGTTTTCACATGTGACTGGAGGGCTAAAATCACACACCCAAAATGAACACCTTTCACTTCACATTACCACAAGGAAAAGGAACATAATCACCATACAAAAGGAGAGTTACATATTTCCAAATCGGAGGCTCTCCAAATCACAACTACATGCAAGAATAAAACATATGACCAACTCCATGAGCAATACCCATGAGCTTCCAATGCCCACCATAGATCCCATTGACAATATTCATCTGAAAGTTAGATTTCATGGCTTCCATTCTCACAAATATGCAAAAAAATGTTAACACACAAAACATCCACTATAGTCCACAAGCCTCCAACAATTCTTGCAATTCCTTCTAATCAAATTCCCAAAAAATTATTAGAAATCAAAGTAGAGGAATACCCAGAACCAAATTACCATGAATCTTTCACATGAAAAGACATTGAAGCACATGCAAGTACATGCAACTCACATGCAATCACATGGAAGCCATGAAACAACCTTAAGCTTTGATAATAAATGTTGGGAAAATAGGAGAATAGTGTTGGAAAAATATAACAATCTCTAACCCAAAATTGATTGGTTGAGATACAAAGCTTAGATCACATAGTATGAAAATATGTGATTGTCTACAAATCTGAAATTAAATTGCCTTAGTATCCAGAAAAGCCATAGAGATATACATCTTCTT
Source organism: Sequoiadendron giganteum (assembly GCA_007115665.2). NCBI lineage: Eukaryota > Viridiplantae > Streptophyta > Pinopsida > Cupressales > Cupressaceae > Sequoiadendron > Sequoiadendron giganteum. Next base: position 72,282,609 of record CM021110.1, read on the forward strand.
TGTCATGCTTAAATCAATCACTTAACATGGTTTATAAAACTAACTTAGATGAACATAAAACATCAAATAAATGAAGATTATTTCACCATAAGAGAGCAACAACAAGGGTGGCACAAAAAACTGCAACACAAGATGATCATCTCACAACATAGGATTTACATGAAGAAACCCTTGCGAGAAAAAATCCCCCAAGAAGAGAGGCCAAACATGTATTATCTTCAAATGTACAAAATTACAATATATTCACTTACATCACTCCTTCCATGACTTCAATTTGACAACACTTCACTACCAAAATATAATGATACAATACTATGATCTAAAGGTGTCAATTTATAGGAAACCTTGTGTGAGAATACCACTATGGTATATCAAAACAAGAGGTAAATAAAACCTCCAAAACCATACATCCCCTTTAGTGGTCTACTTGTAAATATAGTAAAAAATAATAAATAATCACATAGCCTTCACATGGGTGCCCAAACCATAGCCAATAAAAATTGGTCAACTTTGAGTGCTCCATTACTCCCAATAGCTTTGATGGTTGACATGCACTAACATGCACTACTTGATGCCACACTATGAACAACATGCAAATAACATGGACCAACATGCAATTCCATGTGGCCCAATCACCAAAGTGAATGCCTATAAAGAATATTTTGTCACTATGTCTTATCCCCATCATCATTGATTGTGCTCATCTTGTATGAGTGTAATTACAACATGTCATAAATAAACATAAAATATTTGTCCGATATTTCCCCAGGCATCCAAGTACACCTTCTAAGGAACATGGAGATACATGAAAATGACTTAGGATTGCAAGGTAAAATTGATTTTCTCCTTTTCATCTAGTATTTTTTCATTGTTGACTACGTTGTTTGGGGATACAATCTCGTGGCCTAGTTATATTGCTAGAATTTAGAGTTTCTTTTTGGTATCCATTTTGTTTTAGCTTTATAATCTAGAAATAGTATTGTTTTCCATGTTGAAGCTACTAACTACTATGTCTTTCTTAATGAGAAATTGTATATGCTTACTTATGATTATTCTTATTTCTATGTGTAGGTAGAGAAGGTGGTTTTGGAATTCCATCACTTGCAAGAACTCATCAACCACTAGGGGAGCGCTTCTTGTATTCATGAGCATATTTCGATCTAATGGCATTACCTAGAGATGTCAACCACTAGTGCCCGATTGATGGAGCTACTCAAACATGTAGAGTTGCTTCTTGATTCCACCTTTATATAGGGGTTAGACTTCGTCCCCATGAGAGAAATATTCTAAGTCAATGAAAGGTGGTGTCAAGAAATCTATTGTACCTTTGCAACCACATTGGTGAGAATTGGTGCCACTTGTAATCAAGACCCTCTAAGACAATTGGGAGGTCTCCATTCCTCCTAGAAATTGTCCCCTAGACTACTTCATCGATAAGATGATCCTCCTCATCCTTTTCTTACTACTACAACTTATATTAAATAACAACTTATATATTAACTTGTAACTTCTAATTTTAAATTACTTATATTTGATAACAACATATATATACAATACTTTATATTTAAGTTATAACCTCTAATTTTTAATTTTCTCATGCTTTAAATATAACCCTTCTACTCAAAATATTTCCAATAAATAAATACAAACAAGATAAGGTAGGGTTGATTGATAGTGAAGTATTACCAAATCCCAACATTCTATTATAGTGAAGTTAGATGAAACATACCCATTTAAATGGTTTAGGTCATCCTAATCTACACTTGTAAGTGCGCACTTAAAAATTGTTTTCACATAGGTTGGCCCATTCAAAGGAGAGTCATGGTAAGAGCTTAATTTAAGCTTCTAGAAGGATCCTTTTTATTCCTCTTCAACCACACTAATAAAGTCCTTCCAAAGTGAGTATTTTAACATTAAAAAAATAGACCCATGCACTCTTGAATATTTTAGTTTTAACCAACGTGTCTATCAACATCTAGCCTAATGAATATATTTTATATACGCACTTTGAATAATATATTATAGACACATTTCAATAATTTAATCATAATTACTATTCATGTCTAACCACACTAGGAAATCATATATATAAAAATACTTTAATATGTTAATCATAATATTAAAGTCCAAATATATATAATAGAAAAAAACAAAATAAAAGTACTATCTTTTATGTAAGAAAATATGTCGTGGTCAAATAATGAAAGGGGTCTGCAATAAATAAAACATATCAAAATCAAGCATGCCAAACTAGAAGCAAATTCTGGCTTTATTAAGTATAATATTTTAATTGTTTTTTCAAAAGCAAAATGAGTATATATAAAAATATATATATATTTTAAAAAATCATAAAACCAAATATATAAAAGTAATGTTATTCTTAAATTATAAGATATAAATGATGAAGTGAAACATACTATTTAAAATTAATAAAGATTAATGCATAGACAATATAATATTTCATATGCTTAGATCACTTGTAAAGATATTTATTATTCTTTTGATAGAAAGCTTATAATGTCGTTTTTCATGCAACAAGGATATCTTAAAGAATTTGAAGGAGTGGATGATATTATTCTCTTTTAAAAGGAGCATGCCTTCATACCCATACATTACTTCTTATGTCACCTCTCTTCCTTTGTCCCTTATAGATAAAATAATGTTCATCTTTTTAAGAATTTAATAAAATGATTGCATTTTAAAATATTTAATCTATAAATTAGATTTTCAAATAAACAAGTTGAGATTGAATGCGTAATATTAAAATAGAAATGAGAATGGATAGAGATTTGGGTTTAAATATTTTTAATAAAGTTGTATTGTTTTTGTTGGAGTCTATATGATTGTTGTGTTGAAAAGGGATACTAACACATGTGATGTACTATCTCATATGTCTTTGTCAATATGATTACGATAATATCAATCTAGTACTTTGGTGTCGTTTACGACCACAATTGTGTCATAAACTCTTAAGAAAAACATACAGCCTACCATTTAAGAAAAAATAGGTGCTCCTAGTACATTTGAGAATCCACCTTATTTAAATTCACAAGTTGATTCAACGGTTTATAAGAAAATAGACCTTGAAAGTGTAAATAAACTCTAAGTGCAAGATGTGAGTTGATGCAATAATGGTGGAATATTGTCTATGTGAGTTGGGGCTTGTTTTGGGTGCTCTAGATGACTAAAGGCATGTCCAAGTTTCTTATGAGTGTTTGGTGCTTCACTTTCTAGTTAATCCTTTTTTATAAGTAACTCTTGACCCCTTTGTGACCATTGGAGGCAAATTATGGTTTTGGGGTGTGAAAAGACAAAAAAATTGACAAGAAAAGTGGCTTTTTAAAATTTGGGGGACACAAGTGAGTGTAGTTTATCCTAGAGAAAAGGGGTATGAAACACTAGCATCCAATATGTAGAAAATAATGAGCGTGAGAAAAAGGGGAGGTTTGAGTGTGGAACTAGTCTTGTACTATTGTGGGGCATGGATTTAGGGGAATTTGAGACACAAAGTGATCAAAATAGTTCTTAGTAAATTATAGCATAAAAATGAATGCCAAACAAAAGGGAAAAATGCTGAGTATATACATTTTGTCTTTATAATCATGTATATATTGTGCTATAGAATATTGGTTTTACTCTTTTGAAAAAAATAATGGTTTACTCTCATGTTAGATAAAGATGAAAATGACAAACTACAAATTATAACAGAGGTAAATGGAGAAATTAATATATTATGACTCACAATTCATTCTTAATTATTTTATCTTTCTAGAGAAAAATAACTTTCTTTGATTATTTTGTTGAATTCGTTTTACTTTCGAGAGAAAAGCAATGTCACAACACAATAGGCTAAGGAAAAAATTGGCTCTTTCTAAAAAAACTATAAAATATGATCCAACAATTTTAACCCCATTATTTTCTCAAATTATAAGATTAAAAAAATCATGGTCTATTCTTATGGTAGAAAAATAAAGATAAGAATGAAAAAATACAAAGAGTAGTAAATGTAATTTGAAGATTCAATACATTATTATTATATTCATAGTTCATTCTTTATTGTTTTAACGTCCTAGGGAAAAATGTCTTAATTTGATTTTTTTATTGATTGATTTTACTTTATGGGGAAAAGCAATGTCACAACACATTATACTAAGAAAACATAAACTAAATAAAAAGGGATCTCACTATAAAAATATCTATAAAATGTGTTTTAACAATTGTCAACCCATCATTGTATCATACTACAAGATAATAATAAATGATTATTTTTGTTGAAGTCAACTATATGGTTCACTGAGGAAAGTTAGATTATATCATATCAAAGAATAAGTGTATAGGGAAATGATGTCCTATTTAAGTCCTTGAATAATGTAAGGATATCTTTAAAGAGCCTAGTCCCTCTCCTTTATTAACAATTGTGCAACATGAAATAGTAATAAAATTGGAGGTTCATCCTTTTCTTAATGTTGATTATTGAGTGGTTGGGAGTTTAGGTTGGGTTTGTGAAGGGGGAGAAGAATGTGGGAAAAATATTTCTTATTTGAAATCTAAGTTGTTTAAGAACATATTCAAAGAAGCTTGTTCCTCTTTATTTTAGTCATACAATGTTAAACACTCTTGTAAACACCTAAAAAGTACACATCTCCCTAACACCGCCTATCACAATACCCATTTGTCCATTAATTAAATAAATTATACTAATTTATTTAATTATTTTTCCATTTTCCATAGGTCCTAATTCATTTTTCAAAGTCCTAACAACATAGTCTCCTTTCAACTTCACATGGTTTAATAAATATTAATTTATTGAACATTTATTTTTCACTCCGCCACCCAAAATAAATAAAATACTTATTCAAAAAATTCCCCACCACCCATCACATAACTATCTCCCAAAAATTAGAAAAGAATTATATATTTACCTTTAATCCTCCACCATCCATCTCCCGACTAGCCAACCAACTCAATCTCCAATGTTGATTCCTCTACCTAGAAGTCTATAAATATAGTCTTCTACAAGCCATTTTCATGATGCAAACTTGTGAATTTATTGCTATGCTCTAGGTATGAACAACCACATTTCTTAATCTTGAAGCATAACCACCTTTTGGGTGCAAAGTGAAAAAGAGATTATATAATAAAATATTTATTTTTTATTTTTTTATTAGTTTCTCATTTAATCAAAGATATGGTTAAATGTGAAAGATTTTTTTTTAATTTCATATTTTTAATCTTTATTTTTGTTTCACATTTTTTCTTTACACTATTATTCCTTTTTTAGTTTTCATATTCATAATCCATTCCTTACCTATCTCAAAAGGGTACCTTTGTAATTCATATTTGATTTATGCTTCAAAGAGCCTAGAGTTAGTAATTTACATTACAAAATATGCTTATATCTTCAAATACTTAGAAATTATTGATGTTTTCTAGGATTGCAAGGATAAGCATCATTTCTAGTGAGAATATCTTTAATTTAGACTTTTTCATAAGCTATAAGGTACTAGAAACTACTATCAGTACATCTACAATTTTTTTTTTTCCTTATGTGATATTAAAATGGTCAAAAAATTTGATCAGTTCCCAAATTCTATTTTTATAAGTTACTAGTCTTTTGTCCTGACAAACATATTTAATTCTAATATATCTAATTATCAATTATTATTCTCTTTGTACCTACAAATATTTTACCTACTTTTGACATGCAAGAAACAACCCTCTTATTAAAATTTCATATGTTTCCATGTTATTGGTACAAGTGAGCTACAACTTGTATGATGCCAAGAAGGCCTTTCCTTTGGGGTCAACTATCTCAACTCCTACACCACATCCTTGTTTTGATTTAGATCCATCAAATTTCAGAGTCCATGTATAATCATCCTTTATAATTTGAGACTTCTTATTAAGTGTCGTGTCTAGTGTCCAAATATCATGACTTGATGTTTTGAGACATTAGGAGTATTAACATTATATTCTTATGATTTGGATATAGATGATTTTTTTTTTCTATAATATCCTCAATGGTATGATGTGAATATAATTATAGACTAATAGCATTGACCCTCTTAATAGATTTCAAACATGTAGAATAAGAAAATTATGAAAAACCTTCATATGAATCATACACTAGGTAGGAAGTAACAAGTCTAAAGTACATACCTTGGTGTCTAATACCCTTTTCTCTTTGATAAGATTTTGCATAAATTTGTAAGATTATAAGCTTTATAAGTATGTACCTTAGGGCCAGGTTTTTCATTTTTCACTTCTTCATTTTTGCTACAATGATTTAGAAGAAGAAAATAGCAAAGATCTCATTTACTCTGTTGTATACCCCAGGCTCAAATTATATAAAGTCAAATTCATTAGGGACATTATACTCTATAATTAAGTGCTTTAGACTTGGCTCAATTTCAATCTTATATGATTTTTGTGTCCTCTACAAGGTGTCCATTGATGTAAAATAATTCATGAAGATTCTTAATCCAATTTGAGCTAAGTAATATTCCATAAAATTTTGGTATATTCACCACCTAGATATCAATATGTTATTGGACTCATAATTTTAATATCATCATTAACATCTTTTAATTCTCTTATAATATTTACTTATATCTTATCCAATTGAATAGATTCCCTATTGGTCTTGGTGGGGACATCCCAAATTTTGACAAATAAAATATGAAATGACATTTATAGAAGCCTCAAAGTGAACTAAACAATTATGCAAATTCTTACCAACTTAATTATAAGAATTAAAAAATGGTGAATCTTGTTTGCCTCTATAGATAGCTATGAATGCATCTACAATTGCAACTATTTTTCTTTTATCTTTCTAATTTTTTTAACCTTTTCATTATTGCTTAAAGAATGATTCAATACTTCCTTTTTAACTTGGATAATTATTTAGAACATGTCAAAGAATGAATCAATACTTCCTTTTTAACATGGATAATTATTTAGAACATCAAATAAATACATGTTATCTTTCGTTTACTTTAGATATTTTGTAACATCATAACTATGATCTACTAGGACATATACCTTAATGGATGTAGAAACATTCTACTTGAAAGATCCCATTGGGGACCTATGGGAGAAAATGGTTTTTCGATTGCATTTGGATCTAGTCGAGTGGGGTTATAACTTAGAGGACTTGAAGATGTAAGTGGATTTTTATTATTATTCCTCAAGAAATAATTCTTTGGTTTGCTAAAAATCTTGAACCTCATCATATTCTATTACTAGTACATTATCATCCTCAAAAGGAAACACATATGTATCAAGTACCATTATTTTTTCGTGTATCTAAGTTATTCAGTTCTATTACAACTATAATTCCAAAACTATTGATCTACCTAAACTATTCTATAAACCCTTTCCATTTAGGGGTAATTTAACTTTGATTGAGAAATTTTATCTTGAAGTCTACACCAATTAGATAATGGATTCAACTCAATAAGATTCATTGAATTGTCCTACTCCTTGAGGCCTAGTTTTTAATCCAATGGGATAGGAACATCCGCTTTGTTTAGCCTAGTTTTCCATTATCTATTAAGTCTTTGATGATTATACCTTCTATTCTAAAATTCTGATTTTTGGAGTTACCTTGGTTCTAGAAATCATTTTGATCTACACTTGAGAATTGTTAACCTTCAGCTTTGTAATCTCATTAGTCACTTGTGCAATTTTCTTATTTAGTGTTTCTAATTCTAATGTCAACTATGAAGCCTAATATTATATTTATTCTATACCATCTAGTGGAATCCCTACCTGATTAGTTGATTGCATAATAGTTGTAGGCACTTGATTTATTTCATATGAACTTCAAATAGTGAATTTATAGATGCCTAAGGTACATTAGAAACAACAATATTATTTTGAATCTACCTCAGATAGAGTAGGAAAAAATTGATTTAGGGGTTGTTGACACATGAAATGATTCTACCATTGGGGAACAATGCATGGTACATGATTTAGAAAAGGTATATCATTCATTATGTTATTTTTGATAATTGGGATCTAATTAGGCATCCCTAGATATCTAAATAAAACTAAATATCCCAAAGTTTGTCTTGTAAGAGGATTCATGTCATCTTATAATCGTGTTGCCCCTATACATGCAGTAGATAAAGTAGTAATATTTGCTTATGTTCTTCTTGTGAATAGTCTAGTTAAAACATCTAAAGCCTTGAGGTATTCCTAAATAGTAGCTAATTTGGTTAAAATATATGGATCTACTAGATTTTTAAATAATTTTTATAATTTGGTGTTAATTAGACCCATAGGTTCATTATGTTATCTTTTACAAATGACAAACTAATGATATGGGATAGAAAGATATGTATAAATCTTAAACTACTTGATAAATGCAACTTCTAAATTTTCTTAGGAAGTGATAGATCTAGCTGGAAAATTAAAATACTAATTTTATACAATTTCACTTAAATAAAAGTGTAAAATAATACACACCACATCCTCATGCATAATTTTATCCCTCAAAACTATATCTTTAAAGGCCTAAATGTGTTCCTTGGTACATTTTATTTCTACATAAATGAACTTAGGACAAAATATTTGAGGGATTTTAAGAATCTCATGAAAACCATAATGAATAACCTAAGGTTAATGATCTATGTTAAATAAAATCATTTTTTAAGGTGGAGATGGTGTAACTAAAAGAGGAGTGGTTGGGATTTGAATTTGTGGATAAAAAATAGGTGTCATTTTTTCCTATCACTTTCTCTTTATCATTGAGTTTTTCTATCTTGAATCCATTCAATATTTTGATGACCTCCATATCCAATGGATGTAGATCTAGTGAACCTTCTATAGATCCATTAGATTATTGAGTTGAATGGTCAAATTTGATTTATGAGGGCCTTCTTTCTAGTCCCAATTTTGTTTATGATCATTTTGACACATGTAACCCAAGTATACAAATACAACTCTACCTCTCTTAAAAATATTTTTAATCCCAAAAATAAATCACCTCCAAGATCATATATTCCAATGCATGAATTTTTTGGAGAAACTTAGTGGTTTATGTGATTTATTTGTTCAAGGGGCATGTGATGGTAAATAGACCAAAACTTGAAAATTCATGCATTTAATATGTTAAATCTACTTTATAGATGATGTATATTTCAATCTCTTGAATAATTTTATTTCTAATCTAATCCTACTCTAACAATTTGTCAAAAATAAAAGAATTGGGGTTTAGATAAATAAAACATAAGAATAAATGGCATTTTCTACACTTTGTTTTAGGTCTTAACTTTGAAAGACTTAATAAAATTAAAATAACCTACAATAGGGTGATCAATATTATACCCTATCATTGACACTATAGATGGAATATTAAGAACTTTTGTGAAAATTAAAAATAAATACATAAGACCACTGTATTACATGCATTTATTTTGCACAACACTTCATAGTTTTATAGCATATAATATGAATTTTAAAGTAATTTAAAAAAATCACTAAATAATCTAGTTCAAAGGAAAAATACAATAAAATACATCACACCAAGGATGATAATTATCATAAGAAGCATGCATGATCTTTATTAATTGGCAACTAATATGTAGATTATAAATTTTGGCCTTAGCTTCTCCAAATATTCTCAACCCTTTATAAAATATTTGGAACTTTCTTAAAAACTCAAATTAGGTTCCTAAAACTACATATACTAGAGAAAGTTGGGTAGGTTCCTAAATAGATCATTGGCCCAAAATTTACAAGTTATCTTGTATTTCCTAATTCATATGGCTCAACATTAAATTACATATTTTTATTATTTAGGCCTAAGAAAATAAGTACAATAAAACACACTGAAAATTATAAATTTGTTTATTACATAACTTTAAAGAATAAAAAATGAAGAAAAAGAAAAAGATGAACTCCCAACTCATCATTCTCCTGTTATTATACCTACTCACTCCATTGCTACTATTGATCTAGAAATTATGCCTTAAAATTCTTGAATGCTTGTAGGATGAAATTGAAGCTAGGATTAGCACTATATTAGACTTAAACATTGTTAAAAAAGGGTTTTCATGATTTTCTTAACAACTTTCTTGATTTCTTCCAAGACATTGAGGTTGCCTTTAATTCTCATTGATTCATCAATCAATTCTTCTTTTAGGTTCTCCTTAAGTTTTTTGGAAGACCCTTTGATTGTTATAATAGTAAGAAGTACCTTGTTGGGCCACTTGTGTAAGGTATAAGGAGTTACCTTTGGCGTGCAAACTAAGATGGGGGACCAAAAAGTGTGGTGGAACCCTCAAAATTTCATGTTCCACTGGTCTAAATGTCCCTACTTGAGTGGCCTCTTGGTCTAAAGTGAAACAAGGGTTTATGGTTTTATGTTGTGGGGTTGGTTTACTTAGCTTATTTTCCCCTTGTTCTAAATCCTTGTCTTTGGGTCTAATCCTTCATTGACTTGTTATGGCCGGTTCTTAGTTATCTAAGTCATATATTAAGCCTATGTATTCATGTGGTCATTGGCCCCTTCACGCCCAGGTTTACCGTTTCCTCATCACATTGTATTTTCCTTATTATCTTGGTTCAGGGTAAATATTTTATAAGATTGAAAAATTGACCATGTTTAGCCTTTACATCCTTTGCAGAATAATGGTCTTAGGTCCTTTTAAGTCCTTATTCATTATTGTGCCTAGTCCGTCCCTCTTTTAAAACAACTTGCGAGAACGTGTTAATTATCCTCACTCAAGTTCTCGCTTATCGCTTAGCCTATCGCCCATCGTGGATTGCTTCATGATCACTTGTCTTCAATTGACGATGAGCGATGAAACTTTCTCTTTGAATCACTCATCGTGGATGGGTGTTGGACCTTGAGTTTTAAATTAGCGATGTGTAACATGAAGGATTACCTTACCATTGCTAGCTGATTTTGTATCACTGATCACTTAAGTGCTTCAATTTTTAAACTGGAGATGAGCAATAAGGTCTATGGTCCTAATATTACATCGCTGATTTGAGTATTGTTGAAAGTGATACCTGTATCATCATTGATATTATTAGAAGGGACATGTGGCCAAATATTGAACTATCGCCACCTTTCTCTCATCACTAATGTAATTCAACTATTAAGATGTGGATTAGCAATGAGTGATGGGTGAAGAATAAAGCCAAAGGAGGACCCAGATCTACAACTAAGATCTTGGTGGAACCTTCAAGTTTCATGTTCCATTGGTCTGAAAATGCATTGTCTTTGGTATCCTCTTGGTCTATCAAAGGTTAGGGATTAGGGTTTTATTTGGGGAGTTGTTTTACTTAGAAGATTTTATCCATTATCTAAACCCTTTCTCTTTTTGTCTAATCCTTTGTTGACCTATTGTGGCTCGTTCTTAGTCACGTTAGAAACAACTTGAGTCATTGAAGTCCATGAAATGACCGACACCTTGTGGTTAGACTTCCCCGTTACCCATCGCTTGATTTTTCTCATGTGTCTTGGTCTGAGAAATTCCTTTAGTTTATAAGGTTGATGTTTCGACCTTGTTTGGCCTTTACATCCTTTGCACAAAATGATATTAAGTATTTTAAGGCTTTATCTTACGTTATCCTAGTCAGTCCTTCTTTTAAAACAACCTGGTGCATGTGCATATTTCCATCCCTTAAGGCTATTGCTCATCGCTGAAGTTTTTTCTATCATCAGGTTTATTACCATGATGAGTGATGAGCATTTGGTTCTATTTTACATTGCATGCCACTAAAATCATTTGATCTTCACAATTGATTACCATGATGAGTGATATGGTTGTGTGCCTTTCATATCACTTATCATTGAAATGTTTCAGCTTCTTGGTTCCTCTTTGATGAAGTGTGATGAACGTTGTTTCTTCCCTATGTCGTGCCATTGCAGAAATATTTCATCACCTTTTTTAGTTATTGCAATGAGCGATGCAAAGGTTAAGAATGGAGATGTGGTCTTGCAACTTGTCAGCATATGGTGTCATCCCTGGGAGCTCCCCCTCGTTGAAGTACAAATGCAACCTTGTGACATTTCCATGAAAAGCGATGAAGGATATGCTAAGGAATTTTCCTTCCATCAGAAGGTTATCACTCATTGCCGAAGTTTGGACATAATTTCAAGGCATTACTATGATGAGCAATAGAGTCCAAAAGATATTGTGACTATGTGGATGGCTACGTGGCAGTTCTCTAAGGTATCATCATTGTTTTAAAGCACAGTTGTAAAAGCAAGGGCAATGGTTGATGATGAGCATTGATCATGTTTTAAATCAAAAAGATCAATGAATAGGTTTCAAAATTGTGTGGCTAGCTGTCAGTTTTCTTGTGTGAACAATCTATCAACCATTAATGGAGAATACGCTCCAAGAATTCACCATAAAAGAGGGTTTTCATCCATTTTATTTCACAATTGCAATAGTTGAGAGATGAAGAATTGGTCTAGAGCTAGAGGAGAAGTTGTGAAGAGCTTAGGCGAGCAATTGTTGTGGCATTGAAGACAAGTTTTCCTAGGTAAGCAAGAATCCATACCTTTATGTGTCAACTGTGCATAAATTAGCTGGGTTGGGAATTGTTGAGAGTTCTATAGGTTTTTTATTCTTAGGGTTTGCAGGGGTTTGGTTATTTGAAAATTCCATTTGGGTTGGTAGGAATTATGCATGGTTTAGGAAGGGTTTTTGTTCTACAATTTTTTTTTATGAGAGCATAAACTAGTGAGAATCTTCTGTAAGTGAAAGTCTGCAAGCTCTATTGCTGTTATTCTGTGAAAATGAGTGAACACAAGCCCTTTGAATCTAGCATCAAGCCAAAGAGGAAACCCAAATAGAAACGAGTTATGAGGCCTAAGCTTCAAGATGACACACCTAAAATTGAGCCAAATGTACCTGAGAAATATGTGAAGCCAAAGGCAGATAAGAGAAATTTTACCATATTCACGTAGGGTGAATGAAGCCATTAATACTTACAACTTGAGAAGTTGAGTTGTTAATTGCGATTAGGGTAAGACTAGTAATGTGTTCATGAAGGAACAAAGTGCAAAAGAGTAGGAAAATAAATTAGGTGAATTGACCAAGTCAAAGGAGAAAAAGAAGAAGGATAAGGACCATAAGGCTTATGATTCTTATATGGGGGAACCTGATGTTGCCATGGAAGATGATGAAAATTATATGAGTGATAAGGAAGAAACTGATCTAGAATATGCCCAATATCTTCTTATAGTTGTAGGTTTAGAAGACTCTAATGATGGTGAGACAAATTCTCTAGTTTCAACAAAATCACAAAGGTGACATGAATACTCTGATTCCAAAGATGATAACCATTGTAGAAACATAGTCCCAGTTTGGAGTTTTTGTCTTAGGTGCTGACGTTGATGAGAGGCTTTGATGTTGCTACAATGATGAAAGATGCCTTTTGGAAGGAGGGTAGATCTTATTCAACAAGTAAAAGGATTTTTTTGTCTTATGTGCTTTCCCCCTTTCTGCAAAGTACAAATATAACCACTTGGGGAATTTTGAAATTGAAATGCAAATGAATGTCAAATGTCAAATGTGACTAAAATTGTAATTTGGCTAGAAGCTTGTTGCTCCCATATTTCTATAAATGGGAATTCAAGGCCAATTACAGGGGTCTTTTGTTGGCATCTTTTGATGGTTAAGCTTTTGAGATCATGTGAGAGCAATTTTGTAATTCAAGCACAAATGAACAAAATAGTATTGAGTCTTAGGTATGCATTCTAGTTTTTAATAGGATTAATGGTTTTACAGTAGCAACAACATATAAATGAGAATTACAAATTCTAGAAAAAATTCTCTCCTATGTATTTTGTTTCTCAAACTATGAATAAAATGATCAAGTATCTTTTATTTGTCTTCAATTTCTTTGGTTGAATGTATGGTTTTTCTTCTGCTTTAATTCAAAGGACTAATTAAATGATTTAATCAAATCATAGGTTTGTGAGATGAAATTCAAGGATTACTAAGTAGTGTCTATTTCTATATATTTTGAGTTGTGTATTGCAAATCAATATATCAATAGCCTATAAATACCGAGTTTAATTGCTAATGTATTATAGTTTGTTACAAATATGATTTTTTTACCCATGGATAAAACACTGGTCTATTAGTTTGGTCATTTTAGATGTAAATGAGCCAACCTGTACTTGACGAAGAACACAAATATTAATGAAAATTACTTACACACCTTTGGTTACAATGAAGTGTTATGAAGTACCACCCATTCTTTTCTTTAGATAGTAATTTGTTAAAGGATCAACCAAATCCTTGAAGGATTTTATATAATTAGAAACATATAGGAATGTATCTGTTTCTCACAATGTTCATGATAAAATGGCACAAGAGTATCAACTAAATAATTTTAGGATTACCCTCTTAGGTCTCATAGAGCCCAAAGTGTAGAGGTCAAGCCTAGCAATCTTGTACCTATTTATTGGCCAATCCTTGCCTTTGTTGATCACTGAATTATGGAAAAATCATAAGCATCCGGTGAGATTAAGTTTGGTTCTCAAAAAATAAGCAATAGATTGGTGACTGTTCTAGGGACAATCCATACAAAGTCTCTAGTTCCAAATCATAATTGTTAGAGTAAAAAATTTTGCAATATAAATCCTTCAAATTTAGCTTTGGTGTCAGTGAGTAAATTCTCACATACGTTGCTTAAGATCCATTGTGATTCCTCTAAGCTTGCAAACTATATCAAGATCTACCAGAATTCCATGAATATTTTCATAAATTACCACTAAATGTGGGTGGTGACTCTGAGATCTCTACACTAGTATGCATTATTTGAAGAAATCAAGAAAATTAAGAATGAATAATTTGATGAGAAGAGATGAAGTAGACCTAAGCTCATATGATGAAGCACCCTGATGGAAAGAACCTGGTGAAGATGTGAAGAATGTTTCAAATCTACAATTATTTCCAGTCAGGGAGGATAATTTACAACAACTACAACATATCTAGGTATTTTTCATCATTTGGTTATCAAGAAGCATGAATTTGTGATGAAAACCATATTTGATAGTCTAATTTTTTTTGGTTCCCTATTGAGTGAGACTAAGCACTAAAAAGGGAATGGTAGTAATAATCCTACATACTTCTGAGTTATAATCTATAGCCTCTGTATTATGTTGGAGAAGTATGTTTTTTCTTGAAATATGCCCATTAGAAGATCTTATATGTAGATGTATTTGAGTTATGCATTGTAATATTTTAAGGTCATGATGAAAGACAAAAAAATAGGGCAGTGAGTGATCAAATGTGAAGTTTATGTTTGAAGTTTGTAAAGGGTTTAAGAAAATGTATCATCCATCTGTACATCCTTGTGGGGTATCAAATGTAAATATGCAAAGTCATCAACCCCCATCATGTCATCAAAGTAATTTCCCTATTCGAAGATACAAACAATTAAATTTTAATGGTATTCAAGGTTTCTCAAACCTTGTTCCTAATGATGTTATGGAACACTTTCCAAAATTCAAAGGGAAAGGGTCAGAATCAACATCTCAACATCTGCAAGAATTTTCTGATATGATGGGAGATTATGAGATAGGTTATGAAGATGTTGCCTTGAAGTTCTTTGTTCAAACTCTGAAGGAAGATGCTAGAGATTGGTTTTCATATTTGCTAGTGTGTTCTATTTCTTCGTGGAATGAGTTCATAGCAGCATTCATAGAACAATTTGGTGAAAGGATCAATCCAAGTTTAACAAGACAAAAACTTATGAACATCCAAAAAGAAGAACATGAGTTAGTCCCAACTTTCAATCTCAAACTTGCAAGGGCATTAATGGAAATTCCAGAATATCTAAGACCAAATGATGCATAGTGTTTGGTTGTATACTTAGGTGAATTTGATGAAGAAATGAGCTATCTGTTAAGAGATAAAGAGCCTATAACATTACATCAAGCATATCAAATTGCCATGGATATTAAAAATAACTTAAAATATTCAATTATGAAGGGATATATGGCTGCAAGTGTTTGTTTTCCTAGTACACCTCATGTAAATGGAATTCATGTAACAATCAAAATGATTGTCATGATGATGATGCTTTTGTTCTAATTTTTCCATCATCACAACATGCAAATAATGATGAACTCCAAGTTGAACATCAACAAAATTTGAGCAATGTTCAAGAATTATCTAACATGAAGAGGCACAAGGGAGAGTCACCCTATGATTTGTCCTCAAGATTTTTGGATGCTTTTTTGGAAGTCCCCAAGAATTTCAGACCTGGGGATTCAACATGCATTGAATTGTTTTGTGAAGTATTTGAGTCAGGACTGAGTACCCTGCCAAAAGAATTGAACCTCATAGTTTTGATTAGGTACTTGACTGGATAAAGATTGTTGGAGGAGCCTAATTTTATTATGCAAAAAATATGATGTCTCAAAATGTTGATAGTGTATGTCCTATTGATAAAAATGGTGCAGGAGCACCTAGGCTAACCTCCATGGTTTGTCATTTTTGGCTTGTAACTAACCTTAGCCAAGTCAGGGAGTTTAAGAATGTTTGCTTTAGACCTTAGATGGTCTTGTTTTTGTTTTGGTTAGGTGAATTAGTCATTAAGACTAAGGTCACAATTTTCCATTGTTTAGTAAGTTAGATTTCTTTATGTTTGTTGTCTAGGGGAGTAGAGTCTTTAAGTTGTTCAAAATGCTTAATGAGGTTGTAATGATGCCTTAAGGCCAGTTAATGAGTTGGTTCCTCAAATTCTTGAGGGAATGGTGGTCCTAAGAAATAGGCTAAAGGCATGAAGGAAGATGCCAAATGGAGAAGGCAATTTGCATTGGTTGTTGCATGCAATCCAGTTACCCTTGGATTCCCTTGAGAATAGGAAGTGGAGGAATTCGACCAGCTTGCCTAGAATCATGGAGTGGGCATCTAGTATGAACCAAGGCTCGTATCTTTGAGGATTTATCAGTTTTTGAAATGTTTTGGTAGTTTTGTAATCAAGTTTCATGAATGAGAAAAAAAAGTCTGCAAATTTTGTGTTTTTGTGTTAACACCGAGTGATCTTGTGTGAGTGTGACTGTAGATAGTTCGAATACATTGAATTCATGTTAGCATTGTGTTGATAGCATAGTATTAAGTCCTTTTCATTTGAAAATCAAGCTAGGTTAGAGTAGATAGTAGTGTTAGTTGAATCATTTTGTGTTAGAGCTCCTACTAGTCCTATCCTGACCAGTCGGTGCTTTCATGGCTCCCCCATGAAGTCTTTTCTTAGGAAACACCTAAGAATGGGTGGAATGGTAGGGAAATCAGTAGTGTACATTATGTTAGAGTTAGGAAGTATGGAAGAGAGTGGAGAAGCTTCTCTTAGCCATTGATCTCTAGGCGAGTAGGTGGAGCCCGGTTAGAGAGCTAGAGGAGAAGCACTAAGGGTTTCTTGCAGGGAAATGTAGTATAGTATAGTTTCAGTATGGTTCCAAGTGGGTTAGGGATAGGTCTTGATGTGACAGGAGATTTGGGATCTTACCAAGTCATTAGAGTGAGGTTTGAATCAGAAAATAGTGTATTTCTAGAAACTAGGCCTACAAACCCTACATACCCTAGGTTATAGGAATCCCTTGTATGGACACTGTCAGGCCAAAAGAATCATTGGGCGATTTAAAATTCTTAAAAGGGTATTTAAATATGTCTTTTATTTTGTAAGGTCTTAGGAAGAATTTTGCAAACAATAGTAAATAAGGACTGGTAAAGACCACTAAGTTTAGGCCTAATTGAGGTCTTCAAATGGAGAATCATTGAGCCCGGTGAGAATGGAGTGAAAGAACCTTCTGTAATGGTTCAAATTGGATATGAAGGTCCTAACAAGGATAAGCACCCCTAAAATGAAGAACGAGGTTGGAGTGAAGGTGGCACTTAGAGTTCTCTAAGTGAGCAGGAATCTGAACTAAACATATGGTGTTTGTCCTCGAAGGTGAAGCACATAGGGAGAGCTCTTAGAATAGAGCTAACATTGGGATTAGTTAATCATCTAAGCCAATAAGGACCTAGAGGAGACTAGGTTCCTAGAAGAGACAAGCTAGGTCTCTTAGCAAGGTGAAAGCAAACTAAGGAGCTCATACATCATATTGGTATTAGAGCTTGATTTGATCAGGCTTGTGGTGGATGTTTCAACCTACTAAGTCAGTGGGAGAGAATACATCTGTGGAAGGTGCTACAATGGTGACTAATGCAGAGTTAGCCAAGAAGGTAGAGGAACAAGAAGAGGACAACAAGTCTTTAAGAGAAAGGTTGGCTCAAATGGAGCAACTCTTGGATGAAGTTCAAGAAATAGTAGACAGAGTAAAAGACAAGGTAGACCAAAAGGAAGAATAAGAAGCAAGGGAAAAGGAAATAGAGTTGGAGGAGGAAGCTCCAACACCTAACCCTATGATTCCTGAAGAGCCATTCTTAAAAGCATTAAAATCATTGAGTGGTAAAGCTTTGGAAGGTGTGCCACTATTTAGTGGACAAATGGATCCAAATTCAGTTGTGGATTGGATAGACAGTATTGAGAACCATTTTGAGTGTGATGGTATCTCAGAGGCACAAAAAGTTACAGTGGCCAAGTCTAGACTAAGAGGTTCAGCTCTTACTTGGTGGAAGTTTGTGCAAAGTGAAAGAGAAAAGGATGGAAAAGGTCCTATAGTTACTTGGAAAGGTATGGTGAACAAAGTGAAACAGACCTACCTTCCTGATGATTATGAAGTAAAATTGCATAGAAGGAGACACAATCTGAGACAAAAAGATTTAGATGTCCAAGCCTACACCGAGGAATTTCAAAAGCTATGTTTAAGATCAAGGGTAGTAGAAGATGAGAGCATTAGGCTTGCAAGGTACTTGAATGGTCTCAAATGGTCTATTCAAGAAGACATGAGTTTAGTGAACTTCAAAACCATTCGCTAGTGCTATCAAATGGCCTTGAAGATAGAAGAGAAAAGAAAAAGGAAGCAAGAGCAAACCTCCAAAAGTAGAGGTAAAGGAAAAGATGGTAGAGGAAAAAGAGGTGGCTATGGTGGAAGAAGTTCTGAAACAAAAACTCAAGGAGACACAAAATACAGTGAGCAGCAAGAAGGAAGCTCAAGTAGAGGTGGTAGAGGAAGGAGTTCTAACTCTAACTCTAGAGGAAGAAATGGTGGACAAGGAGGAAGAGGCAACTACTTTGCCAACATGAAATGTTACCATTGCAATCAAATGGGACACCCGGCCTATAGATGTCCAGAGAAAGGTGGTTCTTCACATGGTGGTGACAAGAGAACTAATCTAGTTCATGAGGAATCCAATGCAGCTGATAAACATTCTGAGGTTCCATTACATTTGCAGGAAGGAGAGAATCTCATGATGAGGAGAACTTTGATCAAGGAGCCGATGAAGGAGGAGCCAAGCCGAAGGAGGTCTTTGTTTAGGATAAAGTGTAAAATGATGGGGAAGGTATGTAGAGTCATCATAGAGTCAGGTTCTACCGACAATATTGTGTCAGAGGAAGCAGTCAACAAGCTGAAGTTGACAAGGATACCCCACACCAATCCTTACAAGGTCACTTGGCTCAATAAAGGACAACATGTGTTAGTGAATAAGCAAGCATGGGTGGAGTTCTCTATTGGGAGATATAAAGACAAAGTCTTATGTGATGTGCTACCTATGGATGCATGTCACTTGCTCCTCGGTAGACCATGGCAATTTGACCGTCAAGCCATACATGATGGAGGAAAGAATTCATATTCTTTTAAGAAGGACAATATGACTTTCAAAATTCAGTCACTATTAGAAGATGCTGAGGTGAGGATAGCAGGTTCAAATGTTCTTGTGGTGAGTGAAAAGGAGTTCTTAGAAGCTTTGGAAGAAGGTGAAGGAGTTGGTTATGCATTGGTGCTAAGACCAAGAGAAGGAGATGAAGGTAAGGTGACCAAGAAGACAGAGTTACCAAAGGAGATTCAAGACATGTTGCAGACTTACAAAGGTGTAGTAAGTGATGGACAACCAACAACTTTACCCCCTAAAAGAGCCATAAGTCATAGGATAGACCTTATCCCAGGAGCTACCCTTTCCAATAAGGCAGCTTACAAAATGACCCCTCAACAAAATGAGGAAATTGCTAGGCAAATACAAGAACTTCTAAACCAAGGTCTCATCAAAAAGAGTATTAGTCCATGTGCCATACCCACTGTTCTAGCACCTAAGGAAGGAGGAGATTGGAGGCTTTGTACTAATTCAAGAGCCATTAATAGGATTACCATAAGGTATAGGTTCCCTATCCCTAGGATTGGAGACCTAATGGATTGTCTAGGTGGAGCTAAGTACTATAGCAAGATAGACTTGAAGAGTGGCTATCACCAAATAAGAATACATGAGGGAGATGAGTGGAAAACAGCCTTCAAAACCAATGAGGGTCTATATGAGTGGCTTGTCATGCCATTTGGATTATCTAATTCCCCCTCCACATTCATGAGGCTCATGAATGAAGTCCTCAAAGACTACATTGGAAAATTTGTAGTGGTATATCTTGATGATATACTGATCTATAGCCAAACAAGAGAAGAGCATCTAAGACACCTAGAGCTGGTTTTCAAGAAGCTATAGGAAGAGGAGCTGATGATCAACTTGGAAAAGTGTGATTTCATCAAGACAGAGCTGTTGTACCTTGGGTTTGTGCTATCTCAGGGAAATCTGAAAATGGATGAAAGTAAAGTGGAGGCTATCATGAATTGGCCTACTCCAAGGACAGCAACTGAGGTAAGAAGTTTTCATGGTCTTGCACAATACTATAGGAAATTCATAAGGCATTTTAGTGCAATCTGTGCTCCTATGTTAGATACTACTAAGGGAGGCATGAAGACCAAATTTGTATGGAATGAACATGCTAACAAGAGTTTTGAGATGCTAAAAGAAAGGATATCTACCCAACCTATTTTGGTGTTGCCAAGTTTTGAGAAACTTTTCACCATTGAGTGTGATGCTAGCAATGTGGCAATTGGAGCTGTTCTAAGTCAAGAGGGCAGACCGGTGGCTTTTCATTCAGAGAAGTTGAGTGAAGCCAAGAAGAAGTACTCTTCTTATGACCTTGAAATGTATGCATTGGTCCAAGCTCTAAGGAAGTGGAGGCACTACTTGCTTCCCAAGGAATTCATTGTGTATTCAAATAATCAAGCACTTAGTTTTCTGAATTCACAAGACAAGTTGAGCCACGAACACATGAAGTGGGTTGAGTATTTACAAGCTTACACCTTCAATATCAAGCACAAGAAAGGTGCTCTCAACAAAGTAGCAGATGCATTGTCAAGGAGAGCTCTCACAATTCAGGAAATACAGTTGAAGAGCATGGGAATAGATCATTTCAAGGATCTATATGCAGATGATGAAGATTTTGCAGACATTTATAAGGTATGTGTTGAATACAAGAACCATTTTCATAGTAAATATGTTGAGTATACTTTGCAAAGTGGTCTATTGTTTAAAGGAAATCAATTATGTGTTCCTAGAGGTTCCATTAGAGAGAATTTGATGCAAGAAAAGCATAATGGTGCTTTGAGTGGTCACTTTGGGATCACTAAGACTCAAGAACTTGTTCAAAGGTTCTATTTTTGGCCTAAGATGAATCTTGATGTTAGGAGATATGTGGAAAGTTGTGTAGTGTGTCAAAAGGAAAAAGGCACTTCTTCTAATGCAGGACTTTACCAACCACTACCTATTCCTACTAGGCCATGGGAATGCTTGAGTATGGATTTTGTAGTTGGATTACCCAAGACAAGGCAAGGTATGGACAGTGTTTATGTGGTTGTAGATAGATTCAGCAAGATGGATCACTTTGTGCCATGTAAGACAACCAATGATGCTAGCCAAATAGCATCTCTTTTCTTCAAGGAGATAGTGAGAATCCATAGGTTACCTATTAGCATTGTATCAGACCGAGACACTAAATTAATGAGTCACTTTTGGAAGACCCTTTGGCAAAGGTTAGGCACTAATTTTTCCTTTGGATCAGCCTACCATCCCCAAACTGATGGTCAGACCGAGGTTGTGAATAGAAGCCTTGGGAATCTACTAAGATGTTTGACAAAGGAGTATGGGCAACAATGGGATCAGCTGAGTATGCCTATAATGACACTATAAATAGATCCATAGGGAAGAGTCCCTTTGAAATTGTATATGGCCTTCGTCCTGGAGGAGTGTATGAACTGAGAACCTTGAAGGATGGAGTGAAAGGAAGTGGATATGCTGATGACTTTGCCTATGAAATGCAAGAGATACATGATATAGTGAGGAAGACATTGATAGAGAACACACTAAAACATAAAACAAAGGTGGATGAGCATAGGAGGACAGTCAAGTTCAATGTGGGTGACATGGTTATGGTGCATCTAAACAAGTCAAGACTTCAAAAGGGAGTCCCTCACAAGTTGCAAATGAGGAGGATAGGTCCCTGTCCTATATTAGCTAAGTATGGTGATAATGCATTCAAAGTGGAGCTACTGGATGACAATGGACTGTCCCTTGTTTTCAATATTGCAAACTTAGTCCATTACAAAGGACCACAACCAGACATGGATCATAACCTTCATGAGGTGATCAGGGATGTGGAAGATCTACACTTACCTACTGCTACAGTCTCAGGACCTGACAGTATACTGGACACTAGGGTCTACAAGAAGACTAGAACAAAGGAATACAAAGAGCACTTGATCAAGAAAAATGGCCAAGCTGATGCTGATGCAATATGGATCAAGGAAGCTGAGTTCAAGAAGATGGGGATTGATCCAAGCCTCATCAATCCAAGGGTGGATTGAACTTTCTATTTTGGGGAGGATGGTGTAGGAGCACCTAGGCTAACCTCCATGTTTTGTCATTTTTGGCTTGTAACTGACCTTAGCCAAGTCAGGGAGTTTGAGCATGTTTTCTTTAGACCTTATATGGTCTTGTTTTTTTTTTGGTTAGGTGAATTAGTCATTAAGACTAAGGTCACAATTTGCCATTGTTTAGTAAGTTAGATTTCTTTATGTTTGTTGTCTAGGGGAGTAGAGTCTTTAAGTTGTTCAAAATGCTTAATGAGGTTGTAATGATACCTTAAGGCCAGTTAATGAGTTGGTTCCTTGAATTCTTGAGGGAATGGTGGTCCTAAGAAATAGGCTAAAGGCATGAAGGAAGATGCCAAATGGAGAAGGCAGTTTGCATTGGTTGTTGCATGCAATCCGGTTACCCTTGGATTCCCTTGAGAATAGGAAGTGGAGGAATTCGACCAGCTTGCCTAGAATCATGGAGTGGGCATCTATTATGACCCAAGGCTCGTATCTTTGAGGATTTAGCAGTTTTTGAAATTTTTTGGTAGTTTTGTAATCAAGTTTCATGAATGAGAAAAAAAAGTCTGCAAATTTTGTGTTTTTGTGTTAACACCGAGTGATCTTGTGTGAGTGTGACTATAGATAGTTCGAATACATTGAATTCATGTTAGCATTGTGTTGATATCATAGTCTTAAGTCCTTTTCATTTGAAAATAGAGCTAGGTTAGAGTAGATAGTAGTGTTAGTTGAATCATTTTGTGTTAGAGCTCCTACTGGTCCTGTCCTGACCAGTCGGTGCTTTCATGGCTCCCCCATGAAGTCTTTTCTTAGGAAACACCTAAGAATGGGTGGAATGGTAGGGAAGTTAGTAGTGTACATTATGTTAGAGTTAGGAAGTATGACAGAGAGTGGAGAAGCTTCTCTTAGCCACTGATCTCTAGGCGAGTAGGTGGAGCCTGGTTAGAGAGCTAGAGGAGAAGCACTAAGGGTTTCTTGCAGGGAAATGCAGTACAGTACGAATTCAGTACGGTTCCAAGTGGGTTAGGGATAGGTCTTGATGTGATAGGAGATTTGGGATCTTACCAAGTCATTAGAGTGAGGTTTGAATCAGAAAACAGTGTATTTCTAGAAACTAGGCCTACAAACCCTACATACCCTAGGTTATAGGAATCCCTTGTACGGACACTATCAGGCCAAAAGAATCATTGGGCAATTTAAAACTCTTAAAAGGGTATTCGAATATGTGTTTTAGTTTGTAAGGTCTTAGGAAGAATTTTGCAAACAATAGCAAACACGGACTGGTAAAGACCACTAAATTTAGGCCTAATTGAGGTTTTCAAATGGAGAATCATTGAACCCAGTGAGAATGGAGTGAAAGAACCTTCTGTAATGGTTCAAATTGGAAATGTTATGAAGGTATTGACAAGGATAAGCACCCCTACAATGAAGAACGAAGTTGGAGTGAAGGTGGCACTTAGAGTTCTCTAAGTGAGGAAGGAAAGTGAGCAGTAATTTGAAATAAACACATGGTGTTTGTCCTCCAAGGTGAAGCACAGAGGGAGAGCTCTTAGAATAGAGCTAATATTGGACTTAGTTAATCATCTAAGCCAATCAGGACCTAGAGGAGACTAGGTTCCTAGAAGAGACAAGCTAGGTCTCTTAGCAAGGTGCAAGAAAACTGAGGAGCTCATACATCAAAAAAAAAGAACACAATGCACATAACTACAAAGGGTATATCAGAAAATAAACATACATCTTGTTGTATGGATGAATATGATGATTGTAATCAACTCACAAGCAAAATATATGCAGATCCGTATACTAGTGATAAAGATAAAGATACACTTGCAAGTGTTGTTGATTTCTCATCACAAATTAGTGGTCAGGATATTGAAGATGAAAATTTAAGCACCAACTCTTAAAACTCTGAGCATAGTTTATGTAGTGATGAATTTTCTTGTGATGAGGGTCATGATGAGAGTGAAGTTTTTGATTATTTTTCTAAGGATTTTGAATTCTCTTGTGAGGAATCTAGAGGTATTTTCTTCACATAAAGGATGCAATAATATGAATGTTCATGAAGCCACTTGTTCATAAGTGAATGAACAAACTTCATTTGATAAATAACTGGAATCTAATTTAGGTCTATCATCAATAGGGCATGCTAGCTCTATGAATGATGATGAGTTTGAAGATAATAATTTATGTGTTATGTATCTTGATCCTAAGCAAAATCTTAGAAATGATCAAGATGATGATGCTGACTATGATGCTAGTGAACATGATTATGTCTCTGCTACTTATGATTGTTTATGTGAAGCAGGGATGGAAAGGTCTGTGATATGTGAGGACAATATTGGTATGCATAACATAGGTAAATTTGTTGATTCAAATCTACATGTGAAGACATTAGCTCATGAGATTAGCGATGAGGTGGAATATGCTTGTTTTTTTGTAAAGTTGGACATGTTATCATCCAATAAGGAGTGCATTGATGTAAAAGATAATGAAGGTACTTGTTCAATTCTTAATGAGCAATTTTTAGATGTTCCTACTAACACTATGAAGGGTAGTATCAATTATGGTACTCATTGCAACAATGAGTGTGTTTTGAACCATCACTGTGGTGGATTTGTTGCAGAGACAAATTTTGAAAACTTTGAGCCTCTATTTGAAAAATTCCACATGGAATTGTATAATGGTTTGAAAAATGAGTGTGGTGTTATCTACGAACCCAAAATAGAAATATTTTTTGATGCATGGGATGTTGTTGGAAATGATGTCTGTTATGATAACCCTGATCTTAATGAGGGAAAAGATACTATGGATTTTAATTAATCCTATTTCCAAAGTAGTGGAGCATGTGGTAGTATAATTGATTTGCAATACTTGAGTGAATGCGAATATTATTTTGATAATATACATGTGTATGAAATTTTTTTGTTCATCACAAAAAATGAATATTAGTCTGGCATGGGACAAAAATCAAAAGATGGATCAAAAGATTTATATGAATCTTTTACTCATTCTAATTTCTCAATCTTGGAGCTGCAATTTGACTTCAAAAAGTTAGGGGATATGCTTCTAGATGGAACTATTAAACAAAGTGTTTATGAAATTTTCATGTTTGATATGAAAACTAAATATGATGTCAAGATTTATGATGCCAACTATCAAATGGACTATGAATGTATCAATTTCTTAGTTCAGTTGGAGGAGCATTTGGTAGAACATGGTAGAGAATGGAACAAGGTAAAATATCACAATGATTATTGTAAATTTTAATCAAATCTTATCAAATTGTATCCTAAAAGGACCTATGGAAATTCTAAGTCTGAAATTTTGTGCAAGTATTCTAAGTCAGATTTTTATTCTTGTGTTTCAAATCTTCTGATTGTAGAACATTTATTTATTTTGATGATGCAAGATAGAAGATTGAATTCCCATTTATATTATGGGAGGAGACGTGCCTCAAGGAGACACGTCTCATGAGAGGACGTGTCCCTTGAGCGTGCGGGCTCCCCTTGACAAACCGAAATATTCGGTGTTTATTTATTAACCAATTAACATGCTTTAACAAGCAGTAATCGAATAATATAAAGTTTGATTTTATTCATTCATGAATTTCTATCATCATCTGAAAATTGAATAACTTATTTGTAGACATTATATTTTAAGAGTAGTTTGATTAAATATAAATGATGATGATGCATGAATGCAATCATCATTTATATCTAACCGAAGCTATCTTAAATCAACACTCCCTCTTAGCTAGGGAAGATAATTCAAAACAAATAAGTGGAGATATCACCTTTACACGTGATATCGAAGATATGATATGTTTTCTCAATATTGTCAAGTCACATGACATTCTTCATAACACATCTTCATTATGGTATGTGCACTGACATCAAACCTCATGATGTCTACCATAATAATTCATGGCATATCCACAGATATATATATATATATATATATATATATATCCACCATGATTATCTCTTAAGGATCACAATGATATTCAAATGACATCAAGTCCCATGATATCCATCAAAGTGTCCAAGAGATACTATCATGACATGTCCACAGATATCAAGTCCCATGATATCTATCATGATAGTTCAACTTATCATTCTAGAGTCATCACTTTACAATGTCACATACAAGTGTTCATTATTAGAAAGATTGCCACCTTTCAATAATGTACACAGGGGGAGACGGCCCATAAATTCATGGAGTCACAAACATGAAAAAAGAGTTTACACATTAAACATCTTTAAATATATTAGTACAAATTTTAAACAATTTGAATTTCAAACATAATATCAAATTACATTTCAACCATACCAAGTTTCTTCCTGAAGTGTTCAACCTTGACTCTGGAGAGAGGTTTGGTGAGAATGTTTGATGTTTGATCATTTGCACTAATATACTCCAACTGGATCACATTTCTTTCTACCGTGTCTCTTATATAGTGGTAGGGGATCTCAATATGCTTAGATCTATCATGAAATACTAGATTTATAGAGAGTTTGATGCAACTCTGATTATCACAATGGATGATAGTAGGATTCAAGGGTTCACCAAAGAGTCCCACAAGAAATTTCTGGAGCCATACTGCTTCTCTTGCCCCCATAGAGGCTACAATGTATTCAGCTTCTGTTGAGCTTTGTGCTACTGAAGACTATTCTCTACTAATCCAAGAGATCATAGCTGATCCTAAACTGAAGCAACATCCTGATGTGCTTTTTCGTTCGGTTACACTTCTAGCCCAATCTGAATCAGAGTATCCATGTAGATCTAGTTGGTCATTTCTGTAAAGAAGACCATACCCAATAGTGCCTTGAAGATATCTTAATATGTGTTTCACAACCATAAGGTGAATTTCCTTTGGATCACACATGAACTGGCTTAGAGCATTCACTGCATAGCAAATATCAGGTATGGTATTAACCAGGTACATCAATGATCCAATCATGTGTCTGTATAGAGTGGAATTTGAAAATTTAGATTCTGCTACTGCTTCTTTTAGTTTGTGAAGGTTGGTTTCCATAGGTGTGGACATGGGTCTACAATACAACATTCCAAATCTCTTCAAAATATCAATAGTATACTTTCCTTGATTTAGTATTATGCCATCTAATTTTTGCCAGACTTCTAAACCCAAGAAGTAATGTAAAATGCCCAAGTCTTTCATCTCAAATTATGAAGTTAGATCCTTCTTTCCTTGAGCAATGAGGTGATCTTCTCCTATTATCAGTAGGTCATCAACATATAAAATAGTTATTAGCATATCACCTTAATTACCTTAAAATAAAGATTTGGGTCTTGCATCATTCTTGGAAAATCCTAGTCCCAAGAGATAGCTATCAATTCTTTCATACCAGGCCCTGGGAGCCTGTTTAAGTCCATATAGAGCTTTCTTTAGTCTACATACATGTGATTTAGGTTTATGTATTACAAAAACTTTAGGCTGTTCTAGGTAGACTTCCTCTTCAATGGTCCCATTCAGGAAGGCAATTTTCACATCCATTTAATGGATCTTCCAGCCTTTAGCTACTGCAATAGCTATCACTACTCTCATAGATGTGTACCGGGCAATAAGTGCAAATGTCTCTTCATAATCAATGCCTTCCTTTTGTGAAAAACCTCTAGCCACAAAAAATGCCTTATGTTTTTCTATACTTTCATCAGCAACATGTTTGATTTTGAAGAGCCATTTAGAAGAGACAACATATTTCTCTTTTGGTCTAGGCACTATATCCCATACATCATTTTTTAGAATGGATTAATACTCTTCTGTCATTGCATCCTTCCATACTTGATGTCTGAAGGCTTCTATAACACTGGTGGGTTTTGAATTTATGATTTCATTCTTTAGAGCAACATAGCTTGAGAACCTTTTGGGTCTTTTACTTTCCCTAAAGGTTCCTTTGGGTGCTGCATGATTCTCAACTTCTTTGATCATCTTCCTAGCCCAAAATGGCCTCTTCTTGCCATTGTCATTTGGATTCTCTTCTGAAGTAGATTGAAATTCACTTGTTATATCCTCAGGATACTCCCTCTGAATCTCAGGAGTAAGTTCCACTTCTGAGACTCTAGGGGAATTATGAATTTTTGTCTCACTTGAACTCCTTGCCCTTTTGAATGCAATGTCTTCTTCAAAAATGACATCTCTGCTCAATTCAATTTGTTTATACCCGGGTATGAATATAATGTAGGCTTTAGAGGTTTCACTATATTCCATAAATACCCCTTTCCTTCCGGAAGGTTCTAGTTTGAATCTCTTTTCTTTGGGCACATGAATATAGACTGGGCAACCAAAAACCCTTAAGTGACTAATGTCAGGTTTTATTCTAGTAAATTCTTCTTCAGGAGTTATTTTTATCTAGATGAGAATGTGGACATCTATTTTGGATGTAGACAACAGTTTTTGAGGCTTCTGCCCAGAATGGGGTTTCTATGTTCTGGTCAAGTAACATTGCTTTTGTAGCTTCTACAATGGT
The DNA here is from genome assembly GCA_007115665.2 of Sequoiadendron giganteum. NCBI lineage: Eukaryota > Viridiplantae > Streptophyta > Pinopsida > Cupressales > Cupressaceae > Sequoiadendron > Sequoiadendron giganteum. The sequence continues at coordinate 72,311,886 of CM021110.1, forward strand.
TCTATTTTTCCTTTCAACAACCCCATTTTGTTGAGGGTTGTAGGCTACTGTAAACTCCCTCTTAATCCCAGCATTCATGTAGAATTCCTTAAAGATTTCAAAGGTGTATTCTTTCCCATTTTCTATCCCTAGAATTTTGATTTTCTTCCCAGAGAAGTTTTTAGTAAGAGCTTTGAACTCCTTGAACCTTTTAAGGATTTCTATTGACTCTTTACACTTAAGAAAATAAACCCAAGTCTTCCTAGAGAAGTCATCTATAAATATAACATAGTATAGGAAGCCTGCCATGGAGGGTATAGACATGGGTCCACATAAATCAGAGTGAACCAATTCTAACACATTTTTTGTTTTACTCAAGCTATTGTGAAAGGACCGCTTTGTATTCTTTCCTAGGGTACACCCTTTACAAGCTCCTTCATGAGTTGGTTTTAACTTAGGTAATCCTATTACTATTTTTTTCACAGAGGGTAGGGCATGAAAATGAAGGTGTCCTAATCTTCTATGCCAAATTTCATTTGAATCAAAAGTATCAAGGGTAAGGGCTTGCTTGAATTCAGTGCATAGTTTATAAAGATAACCTTGTCTTATACCTATGGTTTGAGCTTTCTTTATAGTTGAGTTCTTAGGCCATGCCAAAACTTTCCCATCCATAAAGGTAACCATATATCCATTGTCTTCAAGAGCAGAGATGGACATTAGATTCCTCTTTATTCCAGGTACGAATAAAACTCCAGTGAGTTGAAGGGAGAGACCAGATTTCAATTTGATGGAGCAAGTTCCAACCCCTTTTACAGGGTGTGCAGAATCATCCCCAATAGTTACTTCTTCATCAGTCTCTTTAGTCATAGTGTCTAACTGTTCTCCGAACCCTGTAATGTGCCTTGAAGAACCACTATCAATTACCCAATTGTTGATATTGTTAGATACTTGACTTGATAAGGCTAAACATAATACAAATTTCTTAGATTCATGGTATGAATTTGAATTTCCTACTTTAGCAAAGGATGCTTTTTGTTTTGATCTATCAGGGCACTTCATTGCATAGTGCCCATATTGATCACATCTAAAACATTGTACTTGAGAGATGTCTTTCCTCTTCTTGAATGATCCTTTTCCATAGGAATTTCTCTTTCTCTTAAATGATCCTTTCCCATAAGAGTTTTTCTTACCCCTTTTATTAGATGTTGTGTTGAGCACATGAATGTCCTCATCTATGGATTTTTGTTTGTTTTCTTTTGTTGAGAGTCTTGTTTCCTCTTGTAAGCAGTCTGTTCTTAGCCTATCAAACTTGGGGAGTTTAGATCTCGCACTTATTCCTTGAACAAATGACTCCCATGAGTTTGGTAGGCCTCCTAGTGCAATTAGTGTTAACTCTTTGCTATCAATTTGATATCCAATTGTAGATAATTGATCCCTTATTTCAATGATCCTCATGAAGTATGCATTAATAGTTTCTCCTTTGTTTATTTGGACATTGTTGATTTTCCTCTTTAATTCAAGAGTCCTACTAGTGTTGTTTATTTCAAAGGCACTCTCAAGGGATTTGAACATTAGATATGCAGTCTCATGTTTTGCTAGAATGGGTACTATATGGTCCCTAACTGCATCTACTAAAATTTTCATGGCCTTTTCATTGTTCTCAATCCATTAGGTTTTCTTTGGATCATCCTCTGGTTCCCTCTTGTTTTCTCTCACAAATGAGTCTAACTTATTTTCTTTAAGAATCATCATGATTCTGAATTTCCATGATGTGAAGCTGTTTGCTCCTTCAAGACAATCTTCAAATCTGATCACACTTGACATTAGGAAGAATGTGATGTGAATTTCGATTTCTTATAAAATATGATTTTTCTAAGTAATATGATATCTAGATTTGATTTTGATTCACTCAACTTGGCTCTGATACCATGTAAATGTTAATAAAATCTTACCAAATTGTATCCTAAAAGGACCTATGGAAATTCTAAGTCTGAAATTATGTGCAAGTATTCTAAGTCAAATTTGTATTCTTGTATTTCAAATCTTCTGATTGTAGAACATTTATATATTTCGATGACATGCAAGATAGAAGATTGAAATCCCATTTATATTATGGGAGGAGACACGCCTCAAGGAGGCGCATCTCATGAGAGGACGTGTCCCTTGAGCGCGCGGGCTCCCCTTGACAAACCAAAATATTCAGTGTTTATTTATTAACCAATTAACATGCTTTAACAAGCAGTAATCGAATAATATAAAGTTTGATTTTATTCATTCATGAATTTCTATCATCATCTGAAAATCAAATAACTTATTTGTAGACATTATATTTTAAGAGCAGTTTGATTAAATATAAATGATGATGATGCATGAAAGCAATCATCATTTATATCTGACCGAAGCTATCTTAAATCAACAATTATGGATTTCAGTTAATGTCTGATTGCAGATTTCAGATGGACAAAATTAATGATGAAAATGGAAAGTTCAAACATATGTTAATAATGGTTAATAGAAATGACAACAACAAGGTTAGTTGGTGGGAAGTTCGTGGCAATGTTCTCAGACTTGGCCTAGTCCAGACAACTGAAAGTAAAGTATTTGACAAAGGTAAGTACTAGTTCTACATTTTTGGGGGCCTAGGGTCACCAAGTGAAGTTGAAGCCTGTTAAATTGTAGATGCACATTAAAATATTGTATGATAGAAAGGCCTCTGAGATAAAATTTTGAAGTGGGGAGTATGGTATTGGTATTGATATGGTGAACTTCTAGAGCTGCCAATACATGGATAGTTCTTGAAGCCATATTTCTCCTAAGTATGTCTCTTCCATGTACATTGTATAGTCAGGTAAATTTTGTATATATGTTGGTTGTCTTTGGTCTGGTCTTCTTGCCTTGTCTAGGCAGGTCCCTAGTTTTCGGTCGTTGTGCTTGGTCTACTTAAATCACTAGTAGAATTTGACAAATATATGACTAGGTGACTAAAAATTTTAGTCACAACAACTAAAAATGACTAAATTCTACTCATTTTTTGCAACTCAACTATAAATGAGTAAATAAATGACTAATATGGTCGTTGGCTAAAAAATTATTTAGTCATAAGAATAAAAATGACTAAAGAGTTAGTGATAAAATCTAAATTAGATAAAAAAATTAAAAAATATAAGTCATCCAATTATTGGCGTGATGTATTCATGCGCGTGATTCATTGCCACGATTA
>CM021110.1:72315184-72386944 GCA_007115665.2 Sequoiadendron giganteum
AATGAGTTAGTAGTTTTGTAATGAAGCTTTTATGAATGAGAAAAAAAATACTGAAAATTCTGTGTTTTTGTGATATACCGAGCAATCTTGAGTGAGTGTGCCACTTGAGGGATCGAATGCATTGAGTTCATGTTAGTTTTGTGTTGATAGCATAGTTGTAAGTCTTTTCCATTTGTTAATCAAGCTAGTTTAGGTTAGATTTAGTGTTAGTTGAGTCATTTTTGTGGTAGAGCTCCTGCTGGTCCTATCCTGACCAGTCTGTGCTCTCATGGCTCCCCCATGATCTCTAACCTTGGGAAACACCTAAGGAAGGGTGTAATGGTAGGGGAGTCAGTAGTGTGTATAGTAGTTAGTGTTAGGAAGCATGACAGAGATTGGAGGAGCTTCTCTTAGCAACTGATCTCTAGGCGAGCAGGTGGAGCCCGGTTAGAGAGCTAGAGGAGAAGTATTAAGGTTACTTGCAGGGAAATACCATACAGTACAGTTTCAGTACAATTCCAGATGGGTTAGGGACAGATCTTGCTGTGACAAGAGGTTCGAGATCTCATGAAGTCATTAGAGTAATGTTTGAGTAGGAAAACAGTGAATTCCTAGGAATTAGACCTACAAACCCTACACACCCTAGGTTATAGGAATCCCCTGTATGGACACTGTCAGGCCAAAAGAATCATTGGGAAATTTAAAAATCTTAAAAGGGTGCTGGAATATGTCTTGAGGCTAGCAAGGTCTTTGGAAGAATTTTACAAACAATAGCAAACAAGGACTGGTGAAGACCACTAAGTTTAGGCCTAATTGAGGTCTTCAAATGGAGAATCATTGAACCCGGTGAGAATGGAGTGAAAGAACCTTCTATAATGGTTCAAACTGGAAATGTTATGAAGGTCCTGACAAGGATAAGCACCCCTACAATGAAGAATGAGGTTGGAGTGAAGATGGCACTTAGAGTTCTCTAGGTGAGGAAGGAAAGTGAGCAGGAATTTGAAATTGTAAAATGTTGTTTGACCTCCAAGGTGAAGCACAAACAAAGAGCTCTTAGAACAGAGCTAAGATTGGACTTAGTTTCCAATCAGGACCTAGAGGAGACTAGGTTCCTAGAAGAGACTAGCTAGGTCTCTCAGCAAAGTGCACGCAAACCGAGGACATCATACATCATATTGGTATCAGAGCTTGATTTGATCAGGCTTGTGGTGGATGTTTCAACCTACTGAATCCATGGGAGAGAACACATCTGTGGAAGGTGCTACAATGGTGACTAATGCAGAGTTAGCCAAAAAGGTAGAGGAACAAGAAGAGGACAACAAGTCTTTAAGAGAAAGGTTGGCTCGAATGGAGCAACTCTTGGATGAAGTCCAAGAAACAGCAGATAGAGTAAAAGACAAGGTAGATTAGAAGGAAGAACAAGAAGCAAGGGAAAAGGAAATAGAGTTGGAGGAGCAAGCTCCAACACTTGACCCTGTGATTCCTGAAGAGCCTTTCTTAAAAGCACTAAAAGCATTGAGTGGCACAGCTTTGGAAGGTGTGCCACTATTTAGTGGACAAATGGATCCAAATTCAGTTGTGGATTGGATAGATAGCATTGAGAATCATTTTGAATGTGATGGTATCTCAGAGGCACAAAAATTTATGGTGGCCAAGTCTAGACTAAGAGGTTCAGCTCTTACTTGGTGGAAGTTGTGCAAAGTGAAAGAGAGAAGGATGGAAAAGGTCCTATAGTTACTTGGAAAGGTATGGTGAACAAAGTGAAGCAGACCTACCTTCCTGATGATTATGAAGTGCAATTGCATAGAAGGAGACACAATCTGAGACAAAAAGATTTAGATGTCCAAGCCTACACCGAGGAATTTCAAAAGCTATGTTTAAGATCAAGGGTAGTAGAAGATGAGAGTATTAAGCTTGCAAGGTATTTGAATGGTCTCAAATGGTCTATTCAAGAAGACATGAGTTTGGTGAACTTCAAAACCATTCGCCAATGCTATCAAATGGCCTTGAAGATAGAAGAGAAAAGCAAAAGGAAGCAAGAACAAACCTCCAAAAGTAGAGGTAAAGGAAAAGATAGTAGAGGACAAAGAGGTGGCTATGGTGGAAGAAGTTATGAAATAAAGACTCAAGGAGACACAAAATACAATGAGCAACAAGAAGGAAGCTCAAGTAGAGGTGGTAGAGGAAGGAGTTCTAACTCGAACTCTAGAGGAAGAAATGGTGGACAAGGAGGAAGAGGAAATTAATTTTCCAACATGAAATGTTACCATTGCAATCAAATGGGACACTCAGCCTATAGATGTCCAGAGAAGGGTGGTTCTTCACATGGTGGTGACAAGAGAACTAATCTAGTTCATGAGGAATCCAATGCAGCTGATAAACATTCTGAGGTTCCATTGCATTCTGAGGAAGGTGAGAATCTCATGATGAGGAGAACTTTGATCAAGGAGCCAGTGAAGGAGGAGCCAAGCCAAAGGAGGTCTTTATTTAGGATAAAGTGCAAAATGATGGGGAAGGTATGTAGAGTCATCATAGACTCAGGCTCTACTGATAATATTGTGTCAGAGGAAGCAATCAGCAAGCTAAAGTTGACAAGGATACCCCACACCAATCCTTACAAGGTCACTTGGCTCAATAAAGGACAACATGTGTTAGTGAATGAGCAAGCATGGGTGGAGTTCTCTATTGGGAGGTATAAAGACAAGGTCTTATGTGATGTTCTACCTATGGATGCATGTCACTTGCTCCTAGGTAGACCATGGAAATTTGACCGTCAAGCCATACATGATGGAGGAAAGAATTCATATTCTTTTAAGAAGGACAATGTGACCTTCAAAATTCAGTCACTATTAGAAGATGCTGAGGTCAGGATAGTAGGTTCAAATGTTCTTGTGGTGAGTGAAAAGGAGTTCTTAGAAGCTTTGGAAGAAGGTGAAAGAGTTGGTTATGCATTGGTGCTAAGGCCAAGAGAGGGAGATGAAGGTAAGGTGACTAAGAAGATAGAGTTACCAAAGGAGATTCAAGACATGTTGCATACTTACAAAGGTGTAGTGAGTGATGGACAATCAGCAACTTTAACCCCTAAAAGAGCCATAAGTCATAGGATAGACCTTATCCCAGGAGCTACCCTTCCCAATAAGGCAGCTTACAAAATGACCCCTCAACAAAATGAGGAAATTGCTAGGCAAATACAAGAACTTCTAAACCAAGGTCTCATAAAAAAGAGTATTAGTCCATGTGTCATACCCACTATCCTTGCACCTATGAAAGAAGGAACTTGGAGGCTTTGTACTGATTCAAGAGCCATTAATAGGATTACCATAAGGTATAGGTTCCCTATCCCTAGGATTGAAGACCTAATGGATTGTCTAGGTGGAGCTAAGTATTATAGCAAGATAGACTTGAAGAGTGGCTATCACCAAATAAGAATACATGAGGAAGATAAGTGAAAAATAGCCTTCAAAACTAATGAGGGTCTATATGAGTGGCTTGTCATGCCATTTGGATTATCTAATGCCCCCTCTACATTCATGAGGCTCATGAATGAAGTCCTCAAAGACTACATTGGAAAATTTGTAGTGGTATATCTTGATGATATACTGATCTATAGCCAAACAAGAGAACAGCATCTCAAGCACCTAGAGCTGGTTTTCAAGAAGCTACAGGAAGAGGAGTTGATGATCAACTTGGAGAAGTGTGAGTTCATCAAGACAGAGTTGGTGTACCTTGGGTTTGTGCTATCTCAGGGAAATCTGAAAATGGATGAAAGTAAAGTGGAGGCTATCATGAATTGGCCTACTCCAAGGACAGCAACTGAGGTAAGAAGTTTTCATGGTCTTGCACAATACTATAGGAAATTCATAAGGCATTTTAGTGCAATCTGTGCTCCTATGTTAGATACTACTAAGGGAGGCATGAAGACCAAATTTGTATGGAATGAACATGCTAACAAGAGTTTTGAGATGCTAAAAGAAAGGATATCTACCCAACCTATTTTGGTGTTGCCAAGTTTTGAGAAACTTTTCACCATTGAGTGTGATGCTAGCAATGTGGCAATTGGAGCTGTTCTAAGTCAAGAGGGCAGACCGGTGGCTTTTCATTCAGAGAAGTTGAGTGAAGCCAAGAAGAAGTACTCTTCTTATGACCTTGAAATGTATGCATTGGTCCAAGCTCTAAGGAAGTGGAGGCACTACTTGCTTCCCAAGGAATTCATTGTGTATTCAAATAATCAAGCACTTAGTTTTCTGAATTCACAAGACAAGTTGAGCCACGAACACATGAAGTGGGTTGAGTATTTACAAGCTTACACCTTCAATATCAAGCACAAGAAAGGTGCTCTCAACAAAGTAGCAGATGCATTGTCAAGGAGAGCTCTCACAATTCAGGAAATACAGTTGAAGAGCATGGGAATAGATCATTTCAAGGATCTATATGCAGATGATGAAGATTTTGCAGACATTTATAAGGTATGTGTTGAATACAAGAACCATTTTCATAGTAAATATGTTGAGTATACTTTGCAAAGTGGTCTATTGTTTAAAGGAAATCAATTATGTGTTCCTAGAGGTTCCATTAGAGAGAATTTGATGCAAGAAAAGCATAATGGTGCTTTGAGTGGTCACTTTGGGATCACTAAGACTCAAGAACTTGTTCAAAGGTTCTATTTTTGGCCTAAGATGAATCTTGATGTTAGGAGATATGTGGAAAGTTGTGTAGTGTGTCAAAAGGAAAAAGGCACTTCTTCTAATGCAGGACTTTACCAACCACTACCTATTCCTACTAGGCCATGGGAATGCTTGAGTATGGATTTTGTAGTTGGATTACCCAAGACAAGGCAAGGTATGGACAGTGTTTATGTGGTTGTAGATAGATTCAGCAAGATGGATCACTTTGTGCCATGTAAGACAACCAATGATGCTAGCCAAATAGCATCTCTTTTCTTCAAGGAGATAGTGAGAATCCATAGGTTACCTATTAGCATTGTATCAGACCGAGACACTAAATTAATGAGTCACTTTTGGAAGACCCTTTGGCAAAGGTTAGGCACTAATTTTTCCTTTGGATCAGCCTACCATCCCCAAACTGATGGTCAGACCGAGGTTGTGAATAGAAGCCTTGGGAATCTACTAAGATGTTTGACAAAGGAGTATGGGCAACAATGGGATCAGCTGAGTATGCCTATAATGACACTATAAATAGATCCATAGGGAAGAGTCCCTTTGAAATTGTATATGGCCTTCGTCCTGGAGGAGTGTATGAACTGAGAACCTTGAAGGATGGAGTGAAAGGAAGTGGATATGCTGATGACTTTGCCTATGAAATGCAAGAGATACATGATATAGTGAGGAAGACATTGATAGAGAACACACTAAAACATAAAACAAAGGTGGATGAGCATAGGAGGACAGTCAAGTTCAATGTGGGTGACATGGTTATGGTGCATCTAAACAAGTCAAGACTTCAAAAGGGAGTCCCTCACAAGTTGCAAATGAGGAGGATAGGTCCCTGTCCTATATTAGCTAAGTATGGTGATAATGCATTCAAAGTGGAGCTACTGGATGACAATGGACTGTCCCTTGTTTTCAATATTGCAAACTTAGTCCATTACAAAGGACCACAACCAGACATGGATCATAACCTTCATGAGGTGATCAGGGATGTGGAAGATCTACACTTACCTACTGCTACAGTCTCAGGACCTGACAGTATACTGGACACTAGGGTCTACAAGAAGACTAGAACAAAGGAATACAAAGAGCACTTGATCAAGAAAAATGGCCAAGCTGATGCTGATGCAATATGGATCAAGGAAGCTGAGTTCAAGAAGATGGGGATTGATCCAAGCCTCATCAATCCAAGGGTGGATTGAACTTTCTATTTTGGGGAGGATGGTGTAGGAGCACCTAGGCTAACCTCCATGTTTTGTCATTTTTGGCTTGTAACTGACCTTAGCCAAGTCAGGGAGTTTGAGCATGTTTTCTTTAGACCTTATATGGTCTTGTTTTTTTTTTGGTTAGGTGAATTAGTCATTAAGACTAAGGTCACAATTTGCCATTGTTTAGTAAGTTAGATTTCTTTATGTTTGTTGTCTAGGGGAGTAGAGTCTTTAAGTTGTTCAAAATGCTTAATGAGGTTGTAATGATACCTTAAGGCCAGTTAATGAGTTGGTTCCTTGAATTCTTGAGGGAATGGTGGTCCTAAGAAATAGGCTAAAGGCATGAAGGAAGATGCCAAATGGAGAAGGCAGTTTGCATTGGTTGTTGCATGCAATCCGGTTACCCTTGGATTCCCTTGAGAATAGGAAGTGGAGGAATTCGACCAGCTTGCCTAGAATCATGGAGTGGGCATCTATTATGACCCAAGGCTCGTATCTTTGAGGATTTAGCAGTTTTTGAAATTTTTTGGTAGTTTTGTAATCAAGTTTCATGAATGAGAAAAAAAAGTCTGCAAATTTTGTGTTTTTGTGTTAACACCGAGTGATCTTGTGTGAGTGTGACTATAGATAGTTCGAATACATTGAATTCATGTTAGCATTGTGTTGATATCATAGTCTTAAGTCCTTTTCATTTGAAAATAGAGCTAGGTTAGAGTAGATAGTAGTGTTAGTTGAATCATTTTGTGTTAGAGCTCCTACTGGTCCTGTCCTGACCAGTCGGTGCTTTCATGGCTCCCCCATGAAGTCTTTTCTTAGGAAACACCTAAGAATGGGTGGAATGGTAGGGAAGTTAGTAGTGTACATTATGTTAGAGTTAGGAAGTATGACAGAGAGTGGAGAAGCTTCTCTTAGCCACTGATCTCTAGGCGAGTAGGTGGAGCCTGGTTAGAGAGCTAGAGGAGAAGCACTAAGGGTTTCTTGCAGGGAAATGCAGTACAGTACGAATTCAGTACGGTTCCAAGTGGGTTAGGGATAGGTCTTGATGTGATAGGAGATTTGGGATCTTACCAAGTCATTAGAGTGAGGTTTGAATCAGAAAACAGTGTATTTCTAGAAACTAGGCCTACAAACCCTACATACCCTAGGTTATAGGAATCCCTTGTACGGACACTATCAGGCCAAAAGAATCATTGGGCAATTTAAAACTCTTAAAAGGGTATTCGAATATGTGTTTTAGTTTGTAAGGTCTTAGGAAGAATTTTGCAAACAATAGCAAACACGGACTGGTAAAGACCACTAAATTTAGGCCTAATTGAGGTTTTCAAATGGAGAATCATTGAACCCAGTGAGAATGGAGTGAAAGAACCTTCTGTAATGGTTCAAATTGGAAATGTTATGAAGGTATTGACAAGGATAAGCACCCCTACAATGAAGAACGAAGTTGGAGTGAAGGTGGCACTTAGAGTTCTCTAAGTGAGGAAGGAAAGTGAGCAGTAATTTGAAATAAACACATGGTGTTTGTCCTCCAAGGTGAAGCACAGAGGGAGAGCTCTTAGAATAGAGCTAATATTGGACTTAGTTAATCATCTAAGCCAATCAGGACCTAGAGGAGACTAGGTTCCTAGAAGAGACAAGCTAGGTCTCTTAGCAAGGTGCAAGAAAACTGAGGAGCTCATACATCAAAAAAAAAGAACACAATGCACATAACTACAAAGGGTATATCAGAAAATAAACATACATCTTGTTGTATGGATGAATATGATGATTGTAATCAACTCACAAGCAAAATATATGCAGATCCGTATACTAGTGATAAAGATAAAGATACACTTGCAAGTGTTGTTGATTTCTCATCACAAATTAGTGGTCAGGATATTGAAGATGAAAATTTAAGCACCAACTCTTAAAACTCTGAGCATAGTTTATGTAGTGATGAATTTTCTTGTGATGAGGGTCATGATGAGAGTGAAGTTTTTGATTATTTTTCTAAGGATTTTGAATTCTCTTGTGAGGAATCTAGAGGTATTTTCTTCACATAAAGGATGCAATAATATGAATGTTCATGAAGCCACTTGTTCATAAGTGAATGAACAAACTTCATTTGATAAATAACTGGAATCTAATTTAGGTCTATCATCAATAGGGCATGCTAGCTCTATGAATGATGATGAGTTTGAAGATAATAATTTATGTGTTATGTATCTTGATCCTAAGCAAAATCTTAGAAATGATCAAGATGATGATGCTGACTATGATGCTAGTGAACATGATTATGTCTCTGCTACTTATGATTGTTTATGTGAAGCAGGGATGGAAAGGTCTGTGATATGTGAGGACAATATTGGTATGCATAACATAGGTAAATTTGTTGATTCAAATCTACATGTGAAGACATTAGCTCATGAGATTAGCGATGAGGTGGAATATGCTTGTTTTTTTGTAAAGTTGGACATGTTATCATCCAATAAGGAGTGCATTGATGTAAAAGATAATGAAGGTACTTGTTCAATTCTTAATGAGCAATTTTTAGATGTTCCTACTAACACTATGAAGGGTAGTATCAATTATGGTACTCATTGCAACAATGAGTGTGTTTTGAACCATCACTGTGGTGGATTTGTTGCAGAGACAAATTTTGAAAACTTTGAGCCTCTATTTGAAAAATTCCACATGGAATTGTATAATGGTTTGAAAAATGAGTGTGGTGTTATCTACGAACCCAAAATAGAAATATTTTTTGATGCATGGGATGTTGTTGGAAATGATGTCTGTTATGATAACCCTGATCTTAATGAGGGAAAAGATACTATGGATTTTAATTAATCCTATTTCCAAAGTAGTGGAGCATGTGGTAGTATAATTGATTTGCAATACTTGAGTGAATGCGAATATTATTTTGATAATATACATGTGTATGAAATTTTTTTGTTCATCACAAAAAATGAATATTAGTCTGGCATGGGACAAAAATCAAAAGATGGATCAAAAGATTTATATGAATCTTTTACTCATTCTAATTTCTCAATCTTGGAGCTGCAATTTGACTTCAAAAAGTTAGGGGATATGCTTCTAGATGGAACTATTAAACAAAGTGTTTATGAAATTTTCATGTTTGATATGAAAACTAAATATGATGTCAAGATTTATGATGCCAACTATCAAATGGACTATGAATGTATCAATTTCTTAGTTCAGTTGGAGGAGCATTTGGTAGAACATGGTAGAGAATGGAACAAGGTAAAATATCACAATGATTATTGTAAATTTTAATCAAATCTTATCAAATTGTATCCTAAAAGGACCTATGGAAATTCTAAGTCTGAAATTTTGTGCAAGTATTCTAAGTCAGATTTTTATTCTTGTGTTTCAAATCTTCTGATTGTAGAACATTTATTTATTTTGATGATGCAAGATAGAAGATTGAATTCCCATTTATATTATGGGAGGAGACGTGCCTCAAGGAGACACGTCTCATGAGAGGACGTGTCCCTTGAGCGTGCGGGCTCCCCTTGACAAACCGAAATATTCGGTGTTTATTTATTAACCAATTAACATGCTTTAACAAGCAGTAATCGAATAATATAAAGTTTGATTTTATTCATTCATGAATTTCTATCATCATCTGAAAATTGAATAACTTATTTGTAGACATTATATTTTAAGAGTAGTTTGATTAAATATAAATGATGATGATGCATGAATGCAATCATCATTTATATCTAACCGAAGCTATCTTAAATCAACACTCCCTCTTAGCTAGGGAAGATAATTCAAAACAAATAAGTGGAGATATCACCTTTACACGTGATATCGAAGATATGATATGTTTTCTCAATATTGTCAAGTCACATGACATTCTTCATAACACATCTTCATTATGGTATGTGCACTGACATCAAACCTCATGATGTCTACCATAATAATTCATGGCATATCCACAGATATATATATATATATATATATATATATATCCACCATGATTATCTCTTAAGGATCACAATGATATTCAAATGACATCAAGTCCCATGATATCCATCAAAGTGTCCAAGAGATACTATCATGACATGTCCACAGATATCAAGTCCCATGATATCTATCATGATAGTTCAACTTATCATTCTAGAGTCATCACTTTACAATGTCACATACAAGTGTTCATTATTAGAAAGATTGCCACCTTTCAATAATGTACACAGGGGGAGACGGCCCATAAATTCATGGAGTCACAAACATGAAAAAAGAGTTTACACATTAAACATCTTTAAATATATTAGTACAAATTTTAAACAATTTGAATTTCAAACATAATATCAAATTACATTTCAACCATACCAAGTTTCTTCCTGAAGTGTTCAACCTTGACTCTGGAGAGAGGTTTGGTGAGAATGTTTGATGTTTGATCATTTGCACTAATATACTCCAACTGGATCACATTTCTTTCTACCGTGTCTCTTATATAGTGGTAGGGGATCTCAATATGCTTAGATCTATCATGAAATACTAGATTTATAGAGAGTTTGATGCAACTCTGATTATCACAATGGATGATAGTAGGATTCAAGGGTTCACCAAAGAGTCCCACAAGAAATTTCTGGAGCCATACTGCTTCTCTTGCCCCCATAGAGGCTACAATGTATTCAGCTTCTGTTGAGCTTTGTGCTACTGAAGACTATTCTCTACTAATCCAAGAGATCATAGCTGATCCTAAACTGAAGCAACATCCTGATGTGCTTTTTCGTTCGGTTACACTTCTAGCCCAATCTGAATCAGAGTATCCATGTAGATCTAGTTGGTCATTTCTGTAAAGAAGACCATACCCAATAGTGCCTTGAAGATATCTTAATATGTGTTTCACAACCATAAGGTGAATTTCCTTTGGATCACACATGAACTGGCTTAGAGCATTCACTGCATAGCAAATATCAGGTATGGTATTAACCAGGTACATCAATGATCCAATCATGTGTCTGTATAGAGTGGAATTTGAAAATTTAGATTCTGCTACTGCTTCTTTTAGTTTGTGAAGGTTGGTTTCCATAGGTGTGGACATGGGTCTACAATACAACATTCCAAATCTCTTCAAAATATCAATAGTATACTTTCCTTGATTTAGTATTATGCCATCTAATTTTTGCCAGACTTCTAAACCCAAGAAGTAATGTAAAATGCCCAAGTCTTTCATCTCAAATTATGAAGTTAGATCCTTCTTTCCTTGAGCAATGAGGTGATCTTCTCCTATTATCAGTAGGTCATCAACATATAAAATAGTTATTAGCATATCACCTTAATTACCTTAAAATAAAGATTTGGGTCTTGCATCATTCTTGGAAAATCCTAGTCCCAAGAGATAGCTATCAATTCTTTCATACCAGGCCCTGGGAGCCTGTTTAAGTCCATATAGAGCTTTCTTTAGTCTACATACATGTGATTTAGGTTTATGTATTACAAAAACTTTAGGCTGTTCTAGGTAGACTTCCTCTTCAATGGTCCCATTCAGGAAGGCAATTTTCACATCCATTTAATGGATCTTCCAGCCTTTAGCTACTGCAATAGCTATCACTACTCTCATAGATGTGTACCGGGCAATAAGTGCAAATGTCTCTTCATAATCAATGCCTTCCTTTTGTGAAAAACCTCTAGCCACAAAAAATGCCTTATGTTTTTCTATACTTTCATCAGCAACATGTTTGATTTTGAAGAGCCATTTAGAAGAGACAACATATTTCTCTTTTGGTCTAGGCACTATATCCCATACATCATTTTTTAGAATGGATTAATACTCTTCTGTCATTGCATCCTTCCATACTTGATGTCTGAAGGCTTCTATAACACTGGTGGGTTTTGAATTTATGATTTCATTCTTTAGAGCAACATAGCTTGAGAACCTTTTGGGTCTTTTACTTTCCCTAAAGGTTCCTTTGGGTGCTGCATGATTCTCAACTTCTTTGATCATCTTCCTAGCCCAAAATGGCCTCTTCTTGCCATTGTCATTTGGATTCTCTTCTGAAGTAGATTGAAATTCACTTGTTATATCCTCAGGATACTCCCTCTGAATCTCAGGAGTAAGTTCCACTTCTGAGACTCTAGGGGAATTATGAATTTTTGTCTCACTTGAACTCCTTGCCCTTTTGAATGCAATGTCTTCTTCAAAAATGACATCTCTGCTCAATTCAATTTGTTTATACCCGGGTATGAATATAATGTAGGCTTTAGAGGTTTCACTATATTCCATAAATACCCCTTTCCTTCCGGAAGGTTCTAGTTTGAATCTCTTTTCTTTGGGCACATGAATATAGACTGGGCAACCAAAAACCCTTAAGTGACTAATGTCAGGTTTTATTCTAGTAAATTCTTCTTCAGGAGTTATTTTTATCTAGATGAGAATGTGGACATCTATTTTGGATGTAGACAACAGTTTTTGAGGCTTCTGCCCAGAATGGGGTTTCTATGTTCTGGTCAAGTAACATTGCTTTTGTAGCTTCTACAATGGTTCTATTTTTCCTTTCAACAACCCCATTTTGTTGAGGGTTGTAGGCTACTGTAAACTCCCTCTTAATCCCAGCATTCATGTAGAATTCCTTAAAGATTTCAAAGGTGTATTCTTTCCCATTTTCTATCCCTAGAATTTTGATTTTCTTCCCAGAGAAGTTTTTAGTAAGAGCTTTGAACTCCTTGAACCTTTTAAGGATTTCTATTGACTCTTTACACTTAAGAAAATAAACCCAAGTCTTCCTAGAGAAGTCATCTATAAATATAACATAGTATAGGAAGCCTGCCATGGAGGGTATAGACATGGGTCCACATAAATCAGAGTGAACCAATTCTAACACATTTTTTGTTTTACTCAAGCTATTGTGAAAGGACCGCTTTGTATTCTTTCCTAGGGTACACCCTTTACAAGCTCCTTCATGAGTTGGTTTTAACTTAGGTAATCCTATTACTATTTTTTTCACAGAGGGTAGGGCATGAAAATGAAGGTGTCCTAATCTTCTATGCCAAATTTCATTTGAATCAAAAGTATCAAGGGTAAGGGCTTGCTTGAATTCAGTGCATAGTTTATAAAGATAACCTTGTCTTATACCTATGGTTTGAGCTTTCTTTATAGTTGAGTTCTTAGGCCATGCCAAAACTTTCCCATCCATAAAGGTAACCATATATCCATTGTCTTCAAGAGCAGAGATGGACATTAGATTCCTCTTTATTCCAGGTACGAATAAAACTCCAGTGAGTTGAAGGGAGAGACCAGATTTCAATTTGATGGAGCAAGTTCCAACCCCTTTTACAGGGTGTGCAGAATCATCCCCAATAGTTACTTCTTCATCAGTCTCTTTAGTCATAGTGTCTAACTGTTCTCCGAACCCTGTAATGTGCCTTGAAGAACCACTATCAATTACCCAATTGTTGATATTGTTAGATACTTGACTTGATAAGGCTAAACATAATACAAATTTCTTAGATTCATGGTATGAATTTGAATTTCCTACTTTAGCAAAGGATGCTTTTTGTTTTGATCTATCAGGGCACTTCATTGCATAGTGCCCATATTGATCACATCTAAAACATTGTACTTGAGAGATGTCTTTCCTCTTCTTGAATGATCCTTTTCCATAGGAATTTCTCTTTCTCTTAAATGATCCTTTCCCATAAGAGTTTTTCTTACCCCTTTTATTAGATGTTGTGTTGAGCACATGAATGTCCTCATCTATGGATTTTTGTTTGTTTTCTTTTGTTGAGAGTCTTGTTTCCTCTTGTAAGCAGTCTGTTCTTAGCCTATCAAACTTGGGGAGTTTAGATCTCGCACTTATTCCTTGAACAAATGACTCCCATGAGTTTGGTAGGCCTCCTAGTGCAATTAGTGTTAACTCTTTGCTATCAATTTGATATCCAATTGTAGATAATTGATCCCTTATTTCAATGATCCTCATGAAGTATGCATTAATAGTTTCTCCTTTGTTTATTTGGACATTGTTGATTTTCCTCTTTAATTCAAGAGTCCTACTAGTGTTGTTTATTTCAAAGGCACTCTCAAGGGATTTGAACATTAGATATGCAGTCTCATGTTTTGCTAGAATGGGTACTATATGGTCCCTAACTGCATCTACTAAAATTTTCATGGCCTTTTCATTGTTCTCAATCCATTAGGTTTTCTTTGGATCATCCTCTGGTTCCCTCTTGTTTTCTCTCACAAATGAGTCTAACTTATTTTCTTTAAGAATCATCATGATTCTGAATTTCCATGATGTGAAGCTGTTTGCTCCTTCAAGACAATCTTCAAATCTGATCACACTTGACATTAGGAAGAATGTGATGTGAATTTCGATTTCTTATAAAATATGATTTTTCTAAGTAATATGATATCTAGATTTGATTTTGATTCACTCAACTTGGCTCTGATACCATGTAAATGTTAATAAAATCTTACCAAATTGTATCCTAAAAGGACCTATGGAAATTCTAAGTCTGAAATTATGTGCAAGTATTCTAAGTCAAATTTGTATTCTTGTATTTCAAATCTTCTGATTGTAGAACATTTATATATTTCGATGACATGCAAGATAGAAGATTGAAATCCCATTTATATTATGGGAGGAGACACGCCTCAAGGAGGCGCATCTCATGAGAGGACGTGTCCCTTGAGCGCGCGGGCTCCCCTTGACAAACCAAAATATTCAGTGTTTATTTATTAACCAATTAACATGCTTTAACAAGCAGTAATCGAATAATATAAAGTTTGATTTTATTCATTCATGAATTTCTATCATCATCTGAAAATCAAATAACTTATTTGTAGACATTATATTTTAAGAGCAGTTTGATTAAATATAAATGATGATGATGCATGAAAGCAATCATCATTTATATCTGACCGAAGCTATCTTAAATCAACAATTATGGATTTCAGTTAATGTCTGATTGCAGATTTCAGATGGACAAAATTAATGATGAAAATGGAAAGTTCAAACATATGTTAATAATGGTTAATAGAAATGACAACAACAAGGTTAGTTGGTGGGAAGTTCGTGGCAATGTTCTCAGACTTGGCCTAGTCCAGACAACTGAAAGTAAAGTATTTGACAAAGGTAAGTACTAGTTCTACATTTTTGGGGGCCTAGGGTCACCAAGTGAAGTTGAAGCCTGTTAAATTGTAGATGCACATTAAAATATTGTATGATAGAAAGGCCTCTGAGATAAAATTTTGAAGTGGGGAGTATGGTATTGGTATTGATATGGTGAACTTCTAGAGCTGCCAATACATGGATAGTTCTTGAAGCCATATTTCTCCTAAGTATGTCTCTTCCATGTACATTGTATAGTCAGGTAAATTTTGTATATATGTTGGTTGTCTTTGGTCTGGTCTTCTTGCCTTGTCTAGGCAGGTCCCTAGTTTTCGGTCGTTGTGCTTGGTCTACTTAAATCACTAGTAGAATTTGACAAATATATGACTAGGTGACTAAAAATTTTAGTCACAACAACTAAAAATGACTAAATTCTACTCATTTTTTGCAACTCAACTATAAATGAGTAAATAAATGACTAATATGGTCGTTGGCTAAAAAATTATTTAGTCATAAGAATAAAAATGACTAAAGAGTTAGTGATAAAATCTAAATTAGATAAAAAAATTAAAAAATATAAGTCATCCAATTATTGGCGTGATGTATTCATGCGCGTGATTCATTGCCACGATTATTCACATTCTTGCAGATTCATTCATCTTGCTTGACCTCACTTCATTCATTCATTTTAGACCTCACTTCATTTGTTAGCTTGGCATGGGGCATTTTGATCAATTTTAATAGCTACTTGCATGGGCGATAAGGATTTGGAGAGGACCTGGAGACTTTTGAAAAGGTGGGCAAGGGGAAGGAATTCAGAATTTTCTACAATGAATTTGAATTCATCGAGGCCCTCTATAGAAAAATTGGATTTGGGGACGCCCTCTGCAACGAGTTCAAAGGTAATTTGAAACCCTCATTACATTAAACACAAATTTAAAACGATCTTTACAATCTACTGCTCTTAATAATGTTCTTTTACAATCTTGCCACTATTCTACTTCATAATGTGTTCGAGCTAAATATAATAAAATTTGGGTGTTAGTGCCAAAATAGAATTTTCTCAAACAATTTTGATACATTTTCACTACAAGTGCAAACTATCCTTGTGCAAAGTAAACATGTGCTAGATTTACCCTCACATCAATCATCTGAACAAAGATGTTTCCTACAATAGCTTCTTGTATTTGTGTAAATATTTCCTTTGCAATATCAAATTGACCCCTTTGAACTAGCATAATGGCTGTCCCATTTGTAGCATAAATATTTCCTGGTCTTTGTGCTAACACTTTATAGTCGCTTCCCCATTTGCAGCATAAACATTTTTACTGCAAGCGCAAACTATCCTTGTGAAAAGTAAACATGTGCTAGATTTATCCACACATCAGGCATTTGAACAAAGATGTTTCATGCAGCAACTTCTTGTACCTGTGTAAAAATTTCCTTTGCAATATCAAATTGACCCCTTTCAGATAGCACAATGGCTACCCCATTTGTAGCATAAACATTTCCTGGTCTATGTGCCAACAATTAAGTGGCCCCTTTTATGACATTAAGATCCTCTTGAGTTATTATTATACTCCTATTTTCCAAGAGAAAAATCCCCAAGGCCCATGGGAAATGAACAGTGAGCATTTGAGTTTCAACTTGGTTTCATTTCGAAAAAGGGACATTACATTGTACAAGATTTGTTTACCAACAAAATAATTTAATCCACCTATTTGGGACTCTAAAATAAAAATAGATGAATTAGTCTATTTTCAATTATAGGTTCTTTTAATCTAGAATCTAATAGAAAGATAAAGCATAATACATTGAAGGACATAAAAAATGTTCTAAAATAAAGACTAAAATAGGTTGCCCATGAAAAAAAAGGAAGAGGAAAAATGAAAAGATAACATACAGATGATTCATTTGAGATTTTTAATAAGATCTCATTATAATATGTCAAATGGATTTGGAAGGGACAAAGCATATTTTATTGACTGAAATTTTGAGGTAGCCTATCCATCGTCATTGTATGCATCATCTTCTCTTGGAATTTGTTTCTACAATGCACCAAGCCTAGAATTGATTGGGGATGCACTTAAGGTGGATAAAAAATCATCAAATTATTTATTTATGCTTGGCAACATGGAATTGAAAATAGATAACTGGCTTAAAGAAAAAGAAACAATCAAAGTAGCACACCAACTTGTCTTGGTTGATGAAGCAAAATGAAGAGTTGATGAAGAACAAAGGATTCAGATGGAAAGGAGAAAGAAAGAGGAAGAAATTTTGTGGGTGATGTAACAAGAGGAGCAATTTGAACATGCAAAGGAATTATGGAAGAGTAAGAATAAGGACAAGGATGATGATGATGATGAGGCTGGTCAGTCTGAGAATAAACAAAAGAATGAAAAGAAGAAAAAGAAGGATAAGGACCACAAGGCTTATGATTCTTATATGGAGGAACCTGATGTTTCCATGGAAGATGAGGAAAATTATATGAGTGATAAGGCACAAGATCATGCAAAAAATACCAAGATCTTCTTGCAGCTACAACTCTAGAATACTTTGATGATGGTGAGAAAAACTCTCCAGTTTCAACAAAATCACAAAGGAGACATGCATACTTTGATTCTAAAGATGATGAACCATTACAGAAACATAGTCCAAGAGAATATGATCCATATGATGATGATGTCTAGGCTTCCTAAGCTTTAAGCAAACCTAGCTCCTATTTTCCAAGAGAAAAATCCCCAACGCCCATGGGAAATGAATGATGAGATTTGAGTTTCAACAGATTCCAAGAGAAGATGGTGCATACAATGATGACAGATAAGCTACCTCAAAATTTTAGTCAATCAAATATGCTTTATCGCTTCCAAATCCATTTGACATAGTTAAATGAGATCTTATCAAAAACCTCATATGAATCATCTGTATGTTATCTTTTCATTTTTCCTCTTTCTTGTTTTTATGGGCAACCTATTTTAGTCTGTTGAAACTCAAATGCTCATTGTTCATTTCCCATGGGCCTTGGGGATTTTTGTTTTGGAAAATATGAGCTAGGTTTGGTTAACGCTCAATAATCCTAGACATCATCACCATATGGATCATCTTCTCTTAGACTTTGTTTCTACAATGGTTCATCATCTTCAGAATCAAAGTATGCATGTCTCCTTCATGATTTTGTTGAAACTAGAGAATTTGTCTCGCCATCATCAGAGTCTTCTAGACCTGCAGCTGCAAGAAGATCTTGGGAATTCTCTGCATCATCTTATGCCTTATCACTCATATAATTTTCCTCATCTTCCATGTCAACATCAAGTTCCTCCATATAAGAATCATAATCCTTGTGTTCCTTATCCTTCTTCTTTTTTTTCTTTTCCTTCTTCTGTTTCCTCTCAGATTGACCAACCTCATCATTTTCATCATCCTTATCCTTATGCTTACTCTTCCATAATTCTTTCACATGTTCAAATTACTCCTCTTTTTTCATCACCCATTGAATTTTTTCCTCTTGCTTTCTCCTTTCCATCTGAATCCTTCGTTCTTCATCAAATTTTCATTTTGCTTCATTAGCCAAGACAAGTTGGCATGCTACTTTAATTATTTCTTTTGTTTTAAGCCAGTCATCAATTTTCAGTTCCATGTTCCCAAGCACACATAAAGCAGTTGATGAGTTTTTATCCACCTTAGGTGCATCCCCAATTAATTCTAGTCTTAGTTGGATCTCATTCTGAGCCTGAGCCATGCCTGTAAGACGTAGATATGCATCCATATAATTAGGAAACTTGAACAATTTTGGCCTATATAAAAGATTTTCTTTTTCAATATCGTGTAGTTGTTCAAACAACCTAGCAAGATTAAATAGTGTTGTGACTTTATCCCATGGTAACTCAAGTGAAGCATCACCTTCTTCTAGTCGATGGAAGAATTCCATATCCTTAAAGCGCACATAAAAATTGCATAATTGTCATTGGAGCTTTTATTTATGAATTCAACCCAAATTCTATTTCCTAATGCCTCCATAAAAGTTTGTTGAGCCAACTCTAGTTCATCACGCTCAAAATGAAGAACCCCAATGTTGTTTAACAATTCAATGGGTACTTCTTCTTTGCTCTTCTTCAGAAGAGACTTTATTATCTTAAGAGAATCTAAGGCTACATTAGGGTCTATCG
This sequence comes from Sequoiadendron giganteum, assembly GCA_007115665.2. Lineage (NCBI taxonomy): Eukaryota > Viridiplantae > Streptophyta > Pinopsida > Cupressales > Cupressaceae > Sequoiadendron > Sequoiadendron giganteum. Next base: position 72,334,261 of record CM021110.1, read on the forward strand.
ATATTAATAACTCACCCATCTTGATAAATGTGTGGGCATCACATGGATCTATGCGAGTTACCTTTCTTAAAATTTCTAAATCCTGCTCTGTCTGCCCTTGTTGAGCATATATATGGCCTACATCTTTTAAGCTCTCACACTTCTCATGGTGGACCTCCAGAATATTTTCAAAATTTGAGAGAGAACTCTTAAGATATCCCAACTTCAATTGAACTTGTCCATAAAATGCACAAAACTGTTCACTAACTATGAGAATCCTACAATTAAAAAATGCACAAAATTGACCACATAGATTTTTCCCCATTTCAGACAGCAAAATTGCCAAAAATATGCAAATAAAATCACACTGATTTTTGTGCCAAAAAAAACCATGAGACCATAGCTTGTTGCTTACTATTATGCTTTGATATATTTTTTCCAAGCATCCATAGCTTGCTTGAAATCACTTGTTTTAGGCTTTTAGCCATAGCAGCAAGGTAGTGGTATGTTTGATAAAATGCTTTGGTAGTCACGTATGAAAAATGTGGTAGCATAGACAAGGCAATGAATTTTGGGAAAAATGCCTCAAATAAATGTGGTCTTATGGTGATGGAATTCCATGACGAATGCCATGCCAAGTGAATTTTTATGGATTGTCATGGAATTCCATCACCATGAGACCATATTTCTTTGAGGCATTTTTTCAACTAGTTCACTGTCTTGTCTATGCTATTGCTTACTATTATGCTTTGATATATTTTTTCCAAGAATCCATAGCTTATTTGAAAGCACTTGTTTTAGGATTTTAGCCATAGCACAAAGGCAGTGAATTGTTTGATAAAAAGCTTTGGTAGACAATATGTATGAAAAATGTGGTAGCATAGACAAGGTAGTGAATTGTTTGAAAAAATGCCTCAAAGAAATGTGGTCTCATGGAATGACATGACAAGCAAATGCAATTGACAACTACTCCTAGTTATTAGTTATGCAATGTGAAGTAATTGCATAACTACTTAGGTTGACTTTGTAAAAACTATATTGTAATTGAAATTTTGTCATCTATCAACATCTAGTTATTAGTTATGCAATATGAAGTAATGATTTGAGTTTGAAAGATGTGTAATGCAATGTGATCAACAATGCAAATGATTATGAGCAAATAATTGATACCAATTCATAATACACCCCTATATTCCAACCTAAAATATATAAAAAAATCCAATTATACACAATATTATCAACAAATAATTGAGACCAAAATTCGAGCACCAGATTAAATCTTCTTGTGCATTGATTGCTTCAAATAGATATTACAATATAACATAAGTCTCCTCATATATGTTTCTATAAATTCCTATGATGATGATATCAAAATTTATTCTTGGTTTCTCTTTTATAAGAGAAGCAACAAGCTTTAGATCGTTACAAAATATGGCATCTTTTCAAAATTCATGCATCTTCATATAAACTAGAATAAATATTAGTTTTTATTAAAACATAAAATAGAGAAAGTAGATAACTAATGAAGTCCGCAACACTTGTGACACCATAGTCCGTTAATCTTCATTAGGAACTCGTGATCACTGAAGATTTTTTCAAGGTCCTTTCTCCATATTAGTGTATCTGAATGTGTGGTTCTTCCATTGTGATAGCCCCAAGGTCTACTATTTAGGGGGAGGACCCATATACCTCTACTCCCACTTGTACACTATATAATCACATGGCTATTTGTATTCTTGAATTTTCAATATATTTGCAAGGTGAATCTTCCACTAATTGTCTAGTAACACCCTGCCATCCATGATAAACTTAGAATATCCAACATCCAACGCTATTACTCCATCCATGATTAAGTCGAACTTGTCAAGAATCAACTCACCATCCTTTTGTATGCAAGTGATGCATTGTGGAACAATATGGCCAAATTCACTCTTCCATTCATTGAGGTCCTTCAAGTGGTCATCATCTTTCAATAATTTTGGCATAAACCATTGTTTCAGAGTATGAAATGAATCTATTCTTGTTCCGATCTTTTGGTCCTCTCCTTGCATATATTGGAATTAATCTATAACTATTTTGGCCATTTTCTTTGTAGGTTTTAATGTTGTGGGAGCCTCAATACTCCTCTGTAAGATTCTGCACAAGGTTACCAATGTGTGGTGTATGGGTTGCCAGTTCTTAAAAATGGGATCCAGTATGGGTAGATGTGTTTTCATCTAATCAATTTCCTATTCTAGTGATCTGTAGCAATCATAAACACTTTCCAACTTATCCACAATTAGCTTCATCCTATGCTCGAGGACCTTCTCTAAAACATTGCAGATTTGTGTATTCACTCCTTCCTTACCCTCATTGTAGGCTTTCTTTAACTCTTCAATATACTATCTAATACTTCTCACTTTTTCAGTAGAAGCACTTTCTATATCAACTAGTGGAGTAGGAGGATGTTGGTATAACATCATTTCCTTGTTCTGTGAGGGGCCCGATCCTTTCAATTATTCCTTCAACTTCACATTTTCCATGAACAATTTATTGACTTCATCATTTAAAAACTTTTGTTCCTTTTTCTACTCTCCCAATGTAGCTTTCATCTCCTCAACTGCAACTCGGGTGAACATAGCTAAATGCATTGTCATGGTTGCAGCTTCTAGAGGAGATGTATCCTTTAATGTTTTCACCATAGTTGTCTCTTTCATTTCTTGCACTACATCTAGTAACCTTGGTTTTGGTGTACTCTTTTGTTTGGCCCAGAATGCCAAGGTTTCAATCTTAGGGTTATACCCTATGCCACTTACCCCTTCATCTGAGTCAAACTCAACAATCAACATTGGGTCCTCCTGTGTTCTCACTTGATCAAGTAAAAATTTTTTCTTTAATTCCATACCAGGGACAATACATATATTTCTTTTCAAAATCATCTCTCTAGCCTCTTGTGGACTGACATCAATATTATCAATCCTTAATTCATTAAAATTTTGGGCTACTATCTGGTCATGCTAGGATTCCTTAGCTCCCATCTTATTTATTTCAACCCTCGCTTCAAACTCTCTCATTTTCATCTTAATCCAAAATTCTTTAAATTCAGGGGTTTTGATAAATTCATCATCTTCCAATAACTTGTGAGATGCAACTACCCTGTCATCCTCATGCATTTCTCTTTCTCCTTGTACCTCAATATCGACTCTAGATTCAAGCCTATGGGCTTTAGTTTCAAGCATAGGCTGGTCCACTTCAACATAATCCTTGAAATTTATTAACACATTAACTATGTATTTTGTATCTCCAACCTCCTCACTTATTTCATAGGAAACAAGTGGCTCTATCTCTTGTGTCTTTTGTTTTTTAGAATTTGGTTGTTCAGGAGGTGATCCTAGAGAAGCATGACATACTGAAACAGTATCCAGAGTTGGTTATGTAATTAGAATACCACTCAGCCTTTTGGGACACAATTTGGCAAGTCTCCTCATATCAGTTGCGGTCTTATATAATTCATTAAACTTATTAATTATCATATCAATCTTCTTGATAGAATATGCTTCCTCTACAAAATAACCCAAGAAATCACTGTGCTTCATCTTTCTTTCTTCCTCAAACTTTTTCATAAGTTCCCATTTTCTCCTCCTATCATTTGCTTGTTGAGGAGTGAAATAATTTTTGATTACATCTTCTTCATAGTCAATTTGGTCAGTAACCATAGCCTTGGTAAGGATGGTGTGTCTTAAAAAATTCATGTGACCCTCAGGGTCAAAAGCTCTTTCCTTTCCAGACTATAAAGAGTACCTTGATTTTAGATAATTTTGCAACTCTTCAAAGTGTATCGGATCCCACTAATAGTTCCCAACATGTCATCAAATTGGGTTGAAATGTACCCTTCCTTTGTTTTCTCATGACATCCTTTTCCATCCATAAAATCTTCCACATGAACTCTAAAAAGGTTAATCAAAGGGGAAAAAACATTGGCAGTATATGTGGGGCCTATGGGCATCCATAAATCCTGATTATTATGGTATCTGGTAGAAAAAACCAATCACCAAAGTTATGAGTATGGCCTTGCTCAGGTTTCAAATCCAAAGGTCTTAACAATTGTACCACAAGTGTGTGTAGTCTTGGTGGTTGGTGGCCAAGAACTCTCATGATTATGTACACAAACTCATCATGGAATATCACATAATTTGAATTCTTACATCTATTGTCCCATATATAACACCATAGTTGCATTGGTAGAAAATTCCCCTGCTTGTCAATCTGACCCAAACACATCCTTTTCCTCCATCTATCTTTATTCTAGTATAATATCAGGTGGCACAACAAATAATATTGCCTGAATGTTATGGGGGCTCTATTTTCCCTAACTTGTAGAAATGCTTCATGCAATGCTTTCTCAAGATATGAAGCAAAATCATATTCAATATTCGTCTCAAGGTTTTGGATCCTCATAGCCATCATCATTAAACTAACTATAATTTTCTCTTTTGCATCTATCCCAAGTACTTGATAGAGAGCAAAGCATATTTTCTTGAAATAAAATTAGAAATCTAAGACTTCAAATGGTTCAGTAGCCGAAGGGGATATAGGAATCACCCTATTGTTCACACCCCTTTTCATGTAAATGGGGACTTCATCACTTCTATGGGTTTTCCTCAATCTAGTATAATCTTCTTTACTTCTTTGCAAATAAATTTTAGTCAAGGCTTGTTTGTTTAGGTCAAAACATCCAATGATAGTTTCTTTAGTCAACACAACTAATGGTGAACCATCTAGCAATCTCATAGACCTAGTAGTAGGATGATGACTCTAAGCCAATACTTTGATGAACTCTACATCTATAAAAAACATTTGGGAGAATTAACTTGGCCAAATATAATGCCCATGGATTTGACATTGGAATCTTGCCGTCCCTTTTGTCATAAAAGTACCAGAATAGTTCCCACTCGAAGATAAGGATAAGGGCATCTCTACAACCCTGAGCCACATCACTAAAAATATTGTTAAATCCTCTCTCAATTGATTCAGGGAGGATGTCCATGATAGACTAGTATAAGGACCTCTTTTTAACCTTAGATTCTTTATTTTCAGTTTGAGTTTTTTTCTTCTTAGGCGACATGATGTTTAACTATCTTACTTCTCCTCTACGTTTGAAATGCACAATTCCAAACAATCTTGTACTCATAAAACTTAATTCACAAGAGTCATGCACACTTTCTCGGGTTACAATGGTTGCAAAGCTTAACCTTCTCAAAATCCCAGCTCCCCGCATGATAATTTTTGCAAATGAGTGCAAAGAGAATGCCAAATTCTTGGTTTAATGGTTTCTTGTAATTTGAGTTTGAAATGCACCATTGATTTTACAAGATTGGATGGCTGATGTGATTCATGCATTTAATACCGCTTTATCGTCACCACTTTCTCTAACAACCATGGGATAGAGGGGTATAAACAGCTATACAGCATGCTTCTTTGTATTTCACTGCAGGGTAGCGGGATCCTTACCTCTATACTACAAGATTCACTTGTATAACCCACGATACTATGGTTTACATTAATGGTTACTTACCTCTATACTGCAAGTTTGAATTTTTTAACCCACGGTACTATGGTTTACATTAACGGTTCCTTACCTCTATATTGCAAGCTTGACTTGTTTAACCAATGTTACTATGATTTACATTAACAGTTACTATCATACCATATGATTCATCACATCCTTCCATAGTATAGTGGTTCATACCACCCTACCGCATGCCTTTATGATCTTCCTCATGGGATGGCGGGTTATTCCCTGCTATACCACACCCTCCATTTTTCCTTCTCGTAGTATGGAAATTTATGATGTATTTAAATTCTCTCATACCCCCCAACCATGTCCTCATCATAATACATCCGCGGTATGGTAGTAAACATCTTCGTTGTCTATTACACACCACCAACCTACCAAGGGTTTAGATTACTGTTGTAGGATCGCGGTAAGAGACTATTAAGGGATTTGGAATGTTTTTAGCTGGACATGTTTTTGCTTAAGTATATATATGATGAATTTTTGGTATATTTAGTAAAAAATAAAAAATGAATATAAGGGTCAAGGCTCGAGTCATGGAGCTCGAGTTTAATTGTGATGATGGAACTAGGCAAAATTTTAAGGTTCTAACACACCTCATGATGAACTAGACTATGTTTTCCCTTCATCCTGCTTGTGTTATGTTATTATGAGTTCTTCTCTTGTGAATATATCCCTAAGGAAAGTTTGAATGATACCTGTAATTGTAAAAATATTCTTGATTTTTGACTGTAAATTATTTCTAATTTGTAAATTGAATTCTATTGTAAGTTTCCATTTGCAGTTATCAGTTGGTGTAGGAGCACCCTCAAGACCTGATGCCTACAAGAGGCAACGTTTGAGTTTTTTTCTTTTTTTGTGTTGTTTCATGCTAATAAGGTAATTTATGACCATTTCAGATCATTTTGATCCATTTTGGAATGTTATAGGTCCCTTGGGCAAAAGTTGTAAACATTTGCAAAAAAGGTAAAAGTTGTCAAAAGTGCATTAAAGTTAAAAATTTGCTTAGGAAGTTAGTTGTGGGTGGTTGGTAGTTGGAGAATGCTCAGGAAAGAATAAATACATATTGTAAACACAAATCCAAAGGTTGGGAAGGTTGGGAGGAGATTGGAATGAAGAAATTTCAATTTTGCACTCTAAAAACTATACTTTTCTTACAAATCTGATTGTTCTTTTATTTTTGTGGACTATACTTTGCATTTAATGACTAGCACCTGATTGGAGATGATAGAGGATTGAATCACCTTCCAAATGCAATTGGTTTGGGGGGCCAATTTCATTCATGGTTTGTTACTTGCATTGTAGGGGCATGTCATATTGCTATGCTTGTTTGAGTAAGGGTTCAACAACGATTCCATTCATTCATGGAAAAGTGGGCTTAGCTTGTGAGATGTGTTGAGTCAAAGTTGTTTGAGACCATATGAGATGTGTTTGAAGTACTGGAATAGGAGTAGAGAGCCCTTGAAGCCAATAACTTGTTTGTGTCATACCTAATTTCCCAAGTAGGCCTAGTAAGAAGGAGGATAGTCATTTTTTGAACCCTTCCGTACAAAGAAACCCTACCTCATTTCTAGATATGTGTGAGGATAGCCAAAAGGGTATCCTAAATGAGTCTCCTTTTCTCTAAATCAGGTATGTTCCAAAAGATATGACCAAAAAGGCCTTTTTAAAAGGCTACAAGGAAGAATGGTGGTTTGTGAAGGAAAGCCCATTGATTGATGACTAAGGGTTCTTGTGAGTGGTTTTCTGAGTTTTTTGGATCGTTATACACCCCTACTCTACATCATTAGTGGATTGGAAAGTCAACAATTATCAACTTATGAACTCAATAAAGTTTTATTGATTCAAGTTGTTGATTTATACATTATTGTTTATTTGGACTTCAGGAAATGAAGACAAGGACTATCAGACACAAATTAGATGATAGTGATCATAATGTTCAAATTCTAGAGACAAAATATGAGCATGCACATACTAAAAAAGTGGACAAAAATAATGAATATCTTTTAAGTCTTGATTTGAAAGGGAAAGTTGTAAATCCACTAAGTAGTATATTATTTGTTTAATAGTGTTTAATGAAATTTTATAGGCAAGAGATTTATGTATATAAGACATAATATGATTTTTTTTTTGTTTTATAGGCAACAAAAAGATTGCAAAGAAAATGTGGAGAAAAAAAAAAGGAAAAAAAGATACAACATTGCCATCTCGTAGAAGCCAACGCTTTTGTGATTCAACAAATGTAGTTGGTGAAAATGATAGTTGTGATGATGTGTAGCCTGGTATAGAATATGGTGATGTGTAGCCTAATATAGCACATGGTGATGTGCAGCCTGATATAGCACATGGTGATGTGCAACCTAATATAGCACATGGTGATGTGCAGCCTAATATAGCACATGGTGATGTACAACGTTGTGATGATCTCTTAGGACTAAGTCTAAGAGAGTTTATTGAAAAACATTAGGGCAAAGGAACAATAGGTCTACAAATGATTTTTTCAACATTAAAGGACCCGTTTAATAATGTGGAATCCACGGAGACTGGTATTGATCTACCTACTCATTCCACACCTGATGTGGCCAAGGAGCATGAAGTTCTAGTTAATGAAAGTCATGAATAAAGACCACTTGCATCTGATGTGCCTCGAAGTGCACCTGTTGCATCTAGAACTTTTGATGGAACTAGTGGATCAGCCAAAAATATTGGTAGTGGTAATTTAATAGAAGATGTGGATGCTTTTGTCAAAAGAAAAACTTTGAGTCAAGATTTATACAAATCTATTGAGAGGAATGCAAAAGAAATAAAATTAGAAGGAAAGAATCCATTCTTTCTTGAGGTATCGAGAGATGGTGAGCCCATTGAGCCAAATGTTACAAAGTGGGCTACTGAGTTGGGTGTAAGATGTAGGGCCCATTTGGATATTTTCAAATCAAATTTTGCAGATCAAGATCCATGAAATGTGGAAAATATACAAAAAATGGAAAATGATTTTGAGACTACTGGTGGACAAATCTCTAGAAAATATTACAAGCAAAGGATGAGAGTTTCGATGAACAATTATAGATACAAGTGCGGAAAAGAAATCGTCTTGGGAAAAGAGAGGTTCGACTCCAATCTATCTCCCACAGAGTGGGAGGCATTGAGAGAAAGTATGCATTCTAAAGAATATTTGGTAAAGTGTAATATAGGCAATACAACAAGAGATAGTGTGAGGGTTGGATATACATTTGGCTGAGGTGGGTTGCATGCCAAAATGGACAAATTTGTAGTAAGTGTATGGATTTTTGGTTCAATTTACATTGTATTATTTATTTCAAATTTTTATTGAACTAACTATAGGTTGAAATTGACATTGTATTTTAGGTAGAAAGCAGTAATAGAGAAGCGAGTGCAAAAGATATTGTCAATTATATTGCAACACTAGATGCTAGTAAATCTAAGAGTATGATGAAGTTCAAATCTAGTTCGTCAGCAAAGATTTCACAGCCACCTGTTCAATCCCCAGTAGGAGCCTCTGCAAATCATGTCAACTCATATGAACAAGGGTATCAAAAGGTAATGAGTTGCATATTAGGTCTCAGTCACCAAGTTTCACAGTTGTTTGAAACTGTTAACCCTATGGTTTTTGCATGGAATGAGCATAAATCCATGGATTTAGATGAGGTAAGAGGCTTTATTGATCTCATTTCTTCTTATTTGGCAGTTCTACATACAAATTCCTCTTTATATGTAGATTATTAAAATTTGAGCGTAGGAGAATCCAACCCAGTTTCTTTATTGTTGGAGTGATCCAAAAAATGTTCTTTTGGAAAAATTTATAGCTTGCATTCTTTCCTTCACTATTGAATGCTTTGTATATTTTTTTGCATGATGGTTAAACCACATGCAGAGCAATTTTTTCAAAGGAATAAGAAAACAAAAACGCCTTCAGGGTGTCAACAAAGCTATCGATATTGATAGTGATGAAGTGGACAAGAATGTGCAACACAATCATCTTAGTTGTCCCGAAGTTGAGGTAATTAATATACTTGTTGTTAGTTATCTATTCTGATATTTTATCATTCAACTCATGTTTAAAATTTTCTTTTGGACAAAAATTTATAGCTTTTTCATTCTTTACTTGACTTATATTAATTTTTGCATGATGATTAAACCACATGATGCAAAGCAATTATATGAAAGAAGGACAAAAAGAAAAAGGCCATGTCAATAGAACTCTCTATAAAGTTGTACAACTTAATGTTTGCAATGGTGTTGATAGTGGTTATGATGATGAACTCAATGAGCATGCACATGATATTCATAGTGGTAGTCATGTTGAACTCGAGGTGAGTTCTATGAAACCACATGCAAGTAAGTACTATTCAAGTAAGTAATGGTTGTTTTATTATGTAAATAAGGGTAATCATTACCTATTTGATAGAAGATGGATGTTAGAATAGTAGTGAAGTCTAATTAGCTAGTATGCATAGATTATGGAATTAAGGGAGAACATATAACTTACAAATGGAAGCTTAGAGCTTAGTTGTAATAGAGTGTTTTATAAAAGCACATACAAAAATTGATTTGTTCCAAGACATAAGACATTACATATAGATGTCAAAAATAGTATAATGTGTGTTTTATATCTAAATATAATGTGTATTTTTTTTTGTTTTTGTAGACATTTATTGATAAACTCCAAGAAGGGGATACAATTGAGGTGTTGGATCTGCATGATGGTGCTGCTGCGGGCATTGGGCGAATTCAGTCACTATCTATTATACATGGAGTCAAATTGAAAGGAATAGATGGAGTTGTCTACCTCATGCACATACCCCTTCCTCATGCAAACAAAATAGATTGAGTTGTCCACTTGGAAGAGAAAGTAGGGACCTTCACACAGTGGCCACTAAAATATTTGAAAAAAATCACAGAGTTAACCATAAGTGCAGAAGAGAAAAAGAAGGGTTACTAGTAGCAGAGTGTGGAGAGTGAAGTTGCAAACAAAGAATGTACTGAGCCTTAATAAGTTGAGCCCAAAAAAAAAACCAAAAAAAATGATTTGGGTGTACATTCTATGAGTAGAATAGAGAATGTTTTATCTTACTACACATGTAATGTAAAATCCATTGATTATGTTTTTCTCCTTTTCTTTGGGTTTTTCTCATTCAAAATGGTGCATTATAGAAGAGGGAATATGTTTTTGTGTAAGCAGTAGATGTAGAGAATAGGGGTGCAGAAAAAGAAGTAAATACAGAGCAGATAAAGAGGTGTAGAGAAGAGGAAAAGTTGCAGAGAGTGCAACATACATTATGTGCAGTTGCAAATAAGTTGCAACATAGAATTTTCATCAAAATTGTAATATCTTGCATAACAAAAAAAAGGCATTGTAACTCAATTTTCTCATTCACAAAACTGAGAAAAACACTTTGTGACAATACATTTTTCAAAGCAAAGACACATTTTTGTCTTGTATCTGTTGTAAGAACAAGTTTTATCAATAAAATTTCAGTATTTTTCCTTCTTAATAGTCGTTTCACTATGTGCAAATGAATTATTGATTATGTTTTTCCGTGTTTTTATATGTTTAAACCTCAATTAAAGCATTGTCTCATTTTCAACACTTATGGGAAAAAATCAGTGAATACAAATAATTAAATAAACTACTAATTGACTAAATATACTACCAACTGACAGAAATCAGTGTTAATAAATATGACTAAATATAATGGTTATGCAATTAATAAATAATGTATCAATATACCTATCAATCGTCAAAAATCAGTGAGCAAAAATAATTAAATAAACTACCAAATTGATCAAAATGATGATTAAAATTAATGACTAAATACACTACCAATGGATGAAAATTAGTGAATAAAAATGACTAAATAAGTGACCAATTAACATCAATCAATGACTAAACTAATGATAAAATATACAAGTGAATAAAAAAATGAATGAATAAGTGACTAGTTTAAAACATTCAATGACTAAATTAATGACAAAATTACACACTGCCAAATCAATCGAATTAACGACTACATCAATGAACAAATCGATTAATTAGACGACTAAATTAACAAGCAAGTTGATCACTTAGACGACTAAACCAACGACCAAATCAGTCAATCGAGCGACTAAATTAACGACCAAAATCAATTAGCCAAACAACTAAAAATGGTTTAGTCATCAATTCGTCCACATTATAAATGACTGGCAATAAACTACTACTAGTCACATGACCATGTTCAGTCATTTATAAGTAGTTTTTAGTAGTTTTTTCAGTCTTATATTATTGTTTTTGTACTAGTGAACCATGAGATCTAGAATCTCACCATGCCTGCGAGAGGCATGTGTCCCTAGTCAGAGCCACTACCGGAACCTTCAATTTTCATGTTCCACTAATCTGAAAATGCATTGTCTTTGGTATCCTCTTGGTCTATCAAAGGTTAGGGTTTAGGGTTTTATGTGGGGAGTTTTGTTACTTAGAATATTTTCTCCTTTATCTAAACCCTTGCTCTTTTGGTCTAATCCTTTGTTGACTTGTTGTAGCCCATTCTTGGTCATGTTAGAAACAACTTGAGTCATTGAAGTCCTTGAAATGATTGGCCCCTTGCAGTTAGGGTTCCCCGTTACCCATCACTTGATTTTTCTCATGTGCCTTGGTCTGAGAAATTCCTTTAGTTTATAAGGTCAATGTTTCAGCCTTGTTTGGCCTTTACATCCTTTGCATAAAATGATATTAAGTCTTTTAAGGCTTTGTCTTACATTTTCCTAAGTAGTCCCTCTTTTAAAACAACCTGGTGTACGTGCATAATTCCCTCCCTTTAGTCTATCGCTCATCACTGAAGTTGTTTCTATCATCAAGTTTATTACCACGATGAGTGATGAGCATTTGGTTCTCTTTTACATTGTGTGTCATTGAAAGCATTTGATCTTTACAATTGATTACTATGATGAGAAATATGGTTGTGTGCATTTCATATCACTTATTGCTGAAATGTTTCAGCGTCTTGGTTCCTCTTCAGTGAAGTGCGATGAATGTTGTTTCATCCCTATGTCGCACCATCACAAAAATATTTCATTACCATTTTTAGTTACTATGATGAGCAATGGAAAGGTTAAGAATGGAGATGTGGTATTTCCACTTATCATTATCTGGCATCATTGCTGAGAGTTCCCCTTCGCCGAAGTACAAATGCAGCCTTGTGACATTTCCATGACAAGTGATGAAGGATATGTTGAGGAATTTTCCTTCCATCAGAAGGGTTATCACTCGTCATTGAAGTTTGGACATAATTTAAAGGCATTACTATGGTGAGCAATGGACTCCAAAAGATATTGTGAATATGTGGATGGCTATGTGGAAATTCTCTAAGGTATCATCGTCGTTTTAAAGAACAGTTGTAAAAGAAAGGGGTGATGGTTGAGGATGAGCCTTGATCGTGTTTTAAATAAGAAATATCAATTACTAGGTTTCAAAATTGTGTGGCTAGCTGTCAGTTCAATCACATGAAAAATCTATCAACCATTTTATTTCATAATTTCAATAGTCGAGAGCTAAAGAATCGATTTAGATCCAGAGGAGAAGTTGTGAAGAGCTCAGGAGAGTAGTTGTAGTGGAATTGAAGACAAGTTTTCCCAAGTAAGCAGGTATCCACACCTTTTTGTGTCAATTGTGCATAAATTAGTTGGGTTGGGAATTGTTGAGAGTTCTGTAGGTTTTTGATGCTTAGGGTTTGCAAGGGTTTGGTCATTTGTATATTCAATTTGGGTTGGTAGGAATTGTGTGTGGTCTAGGAAGGGATTTTGTTCTGCAATTTTGTTTTTGAGAGCATAAACCAGTGAGACTCTTGTGCAAGTGAAAGTATGCAAGCTCTAGTCCTCTTATTTTATGAAAATGAGTGAACCTAAGCCCTGTGAATCTAGCATCAAGCTATAGAGGAAACCTGAACATAAAGGAGTTGTGAGGCCTAAGCCCTAGGATGACACACTTATAACTGAGCTAGGTGTACCTGAGAAATCTGCGAAGCCAAAGGCAAATAAGAGAAATTTTTCCATATTCATAAAGAGTGAAGCCAGGAATACTTACAACTTGAGAAGTAGAGTTGTTAATTGTGATCAGGGTAAGCCTGGTAATGTGTTCATGAAGGAACAGAGTGCAAAAAAGTAGGGAACTAAATCAGGTGAATTGACCAAGTAAAGGAGAAAAATAAGAAGGATAAAGACCATAAGGCATATGCTTCTTATATGGGGGAACCTGATGTTTCCATGGAAGATGAGGAAAATTATATGATTGATAAGGAAAAACCTAATCTGAAATATGCCCAATATATTCTTATAGTTGTAGGTTTAGAAGAATCTGATGATGGTGAGACAAATTCTCCAGTTTCAACGAAATCACAAAGGTGGCACACATACTCTTATTCTGAAGATGATGAACCATTGTAGAAACATAATCCTAGTTTGGAGTTTTTATCTTAGGTGTTGACATGGATGAGAGGTTTTGATGCTACTACAATGACAAAAGATTGCTTTTGGAAGGAAGGTAAATCTTCTTCAGTGAGTAAAAGTATTTTTTGTCTTATGTGCTTTCCCCCTTTCTAAAAAGTGCAAATATAACCGCTTGGGGAATTTTGAAATTGAAATGCAAATGAACATCAAATGTCAAATGTGACTGAAATTGTAATTTGGACCAAAGCTTTTTGCTCTCATGTTTCTATAAATGGGAATTCAAGGCCAATTATAGGGGTATTTTGCTAGGGTCTTTTGATGGTTAGGCTTTTGAGCTCATGTGAGAAATTTTTTGTAAGTCAACAGCAAATGAATAGAGTAGTATTGAGTTTTAGTTAAGCATTCTAGTTTGTAATAGGCTTAATGGTTTTACAGCAGCCACAACATATGAATGAGAATTGCAAATTCTAGAACAAATTATCTCCTATGTATTTTATTTCTCAAACTATGGATATAATGATCAAGGATCTTTTATTTGTCTTCAATCACTTTGGTTGAATGTATGGTTTTGCTTCTACTTTAGTTTAAAGGAATAATTAAATTCTTTAATGAAATCATAGGTTTGTGAGATGGAATTCAAGGATTACTAAGTAGTGTCAGTTTCTGGATATTGTGATTTGTGTATTGCAAAGAAATATATCCATAGCCTATAAATGCTAAGTTTAATTAATAATGTATTACAGTTTGTTACAAATATGAATCTGTTACCCATGGATAAAATATTGGTCTATTAGTTTGGAAATTTTAGATGTAAATGAGTTGGTCCATACCTGACAAAGAACACAAATCTTGGTTACAATGAAGTGTTATGAAGTACCACCCATTCCTTACTTTAGATAGTAATTTGTTAAAGGATCAGCCAAATCCTTGAAGGATTTTATCTAATTAGGAACTTATAGGAATGTATTTGTTTGTCACAATGTTCATGATAAAATGGCACAAGAGTATCAACTAAACATTGTGGTGATTACCCTCCTAGGTCTCACAGAGCTCGAAGTGTAAAGGTCAATCCTAGCAAGCTTGCACCTATTTGTTGGCCAATCCTTACCTTTTTTGATTACAGAATTATGGAAAATTCATAGGCATCTGGTGAGATTAACTTTAGTTCTCAAAAAATAGCCAATAGAACTTATTGCACATATTGTTCATATCACTGATAAGATACATAAAGGAAACATAGTATTTGCGATGAGTGATGGATTGTTAAGTCTTGTGCCCATCTCACTACCTCAAACCAAGTACGATTACAAATGGAGACCTAAGGAGCATATCAATGATGAGTGATGGGATATTCGATGGAATATTCCTATCATTGTTGGGTGTTATAGTATTGTGGATCCATCCAAAGGAACAAAGATCAAAGTAGCCATGCATGATGGCTTTCTAGTAAAAGGTGACTAAGGAAAAAAGAGGTGATGTGGTAGCATCAATGGGCATCGCTAAAAGCAAAAGAAGAAAGCACAAGGACGAAGGAGAGCCATGGATGATGTTTTAAATCAAAAGATCAAGGACCAAAATTTGAACTTAAATAGCTAAGTGTTAGTTCGCTTGTGCAATATTTCTCTCAAGCATGAATGGTGACGACACTCCATTCCTTTTCCATAAAGAAGGTTGTTGGCTTATTTTTCCTCACAATTGCAGCTATTCACAACAAAAGAATTGTTCAAGTTTGAAGGGAAAGACGTGAGGAGCTCAAGAAAATAGTTGTAGAGGCATTGAAGACAATTTTTCTCCTGGGAAAGCAAGTAATTACATCTCTCTGGATGTCAATTGTGTTGAATTAAGTTGGTTTAGGGAGTTAGTAAAAAATTTGAAAGCTTTAGGTGCCTAGGGTTTGCAAGGCTTTGGATATCAAGTGCAAATTTTCTTGGATTGGTGGGAATTCTACAAGTTTTGGGAGGGTTTTTCTCTACAAATTTATTTCTTGAGAGTATAAACCAGTTAGCCTCATTTACAAGTTGAAATTCGTTAACCCTAAGTTGTAAAAAAAAGAAGCCTAAAGTTGCTAAATCTAAGCTGGAAACCTTAGAAAAGTCTATAAAATCTAAGGAGGAGAAAAGAAGTCATGCTAGGTTCATGGAAGGTGAATCTAAAGACATTAATGAGGGAGGGGTACGAATTGGTGAAAGACCAACTCGGAAAGGTGTTATGACTATCAAATTGATTGATAATGTTGGTGCAATTGGAGAAGTTTTTCTACCTAAGAGTGGTTGGGAGTTATTTTTGTATGCCTTCAACAAAAGATATGCCAAACGTCCAACCCGTCACCTATGGGGTTTCAACCTTGGGAGGTTAGTGGTACCAAATGTATTCGTTGAAGTGGGTGTGATGCTGGAACTAGAAAAGTATTATAATGCTACCAAAAAACAATAAAAAGTGAGAATGGAACCCTACTTGAAATAACAAGAGACAAGATTGTGAAGGTGTTTAAGATGAACCCTAATTACATAGTCATCATTAATTTTTTTGACTTATGCAATGAGTATGAGCAGAAGAAGTATGGATATAGAAAACATGCGCTTTATAGGTACAAGAAATATGACAAATGGGGTTTCGGTCCTAAGGATTTGGAACCTTTTGACTGTGAATATTTTTTCAACTATTTCAAGAATACATACTACTACTTGTATTAGGTACTGGATCACAAGTTTGATCTAAGGATACCAACTGATTTGTTGATGATAATAATTGATAATCAGAATTGGAACTCCAATAAAAGGTTTGATTACGCAACATATATTGTTGAGGATATGCATAGAGGGTTGATTGGATTGAAAGATGGTAGTGCCCCTCTATATTTACCCCATTATTATTTACTAATGCATATGATTCTTTACTTTGGGCAAGAGAAGTGGAAGAAACAAATTAATTTAAGGCAAAAGGATGAGGAAGGAAATGATTTTCCTATCCAGATGTGGACTCACATTTGGGACCAAAATTGTCCACATTCAAATTATTTTGCTTTCTACAATATTGTGAGGTATGGTATTTTGGAAATTTTGGGGGTGGCACCTCTATATAGAATTTCAAGAGTTATGAGGGAGATTATGCACCCCAAGGAGCTTAAAGAAGGAGCAACAAAAACCCACAATTGGGGTGATTGGTTTTTTCACTCTCAATACACTTTGATCAAAGCTATGGATCCAGGGTTGCACCCCATTGCCTACCAATGTATGTTTCTGATAGGTTGGCCTTTATGGAGCTTATGTGGTAGCTGGACTTCATGGATAAGGAAAATTTTAGAATTCCAAGGAAGGGTTCAGTGGTAACACCACAATGTACTTTTGCTTATTTCAAGGCTACTGCAAAGGAAGGATATGAGAAGTTTGGAATAATTTTGAATAACGTTAGGTTACCAGTTGATGAGGTTAGAAACTATGACCCTGAGGGGTTTATAAATGAGATGAAAAGGAAGAAGGGTTTGTTTGGTTTCTCCCACGATTTCTTGTACATTGATTATGTGATTAGGAATTTGACATTTGATGGTGCAGTAACTTCTAGGAAGAAGGAATGGACTTCCATATGTGACATTGAGGAATATATAATGAAAAGGAATTCTTTTTATATTAGTCATTATGATGAAATTAATAAACCTTATAAAAGGGATATGATAAAATTGAAAGATTACCAAAGTGGGGATTTCAAAGCAAAGGTCAAGGAGGCTTCTGAGAAGGCACAAGCCCTCAATGAACAACAACAAGAATCTATGGGTAGACTTTGGAAGTTGAAGGAGGAGATACTGAAATAATTGGAGAGGAGAAATATGCAAAGCATGTGCCCAATGACCAAGAGGTGAAAATGAGATTCCCTTACCTTCAGATAAAATATGATCTTGATCCTCATATTCCCCAGGACAAAATTGTTAAATGGTAGTATGATGAGGAGGCTGATGATGACCCGGGGATTAAGGCCTGTGATGATTTTCTTGTTGATGATTCTTTTTTTCAGACCAAGGAGTTCAAAGAATTCATCATCTAGCATAGAATCCAAGATATAAAAAGGAGAATTGAAGAGGTTAAGGCTCATGTAGATCGTTCTCAACAAGAGGATGCAAAGAAGGCAAAGGAGGAAAATATAATGGTAGAATTAGAAAAAATTGCTCCTGTTGAATCTAGGAAAATTATTAAAGAAAGTGTTATAATATTGCTCCTAGGTGGAATTTAAATGCTACTATTGCACTGGATTCAATAATAAAGGACCCTCAAGCCTCTATATCAAAAGAGAATTTTGATAACCGTGTCTTTGGATAAGGTTTTAGTCCAAGATTACATGCTCTTGCAATATGGTCGATGGCACCCAATACTGGGAAACTTTTTTGGCATATGGATTTTAGTGTTGTCATTGATGCCAACCTAATTCATTAATCATGTCCATATTTTATTATTAGTCCATACCGACAGACAGAGTAAAGAGCTAGCTAGTACCGGAAGTAAGAGTGAAGAATAGGGTATCCGATTAAAGTTAAATATATCAATCTGTATACTTCACCAGATTATCATTTTTGGTTGTGGATCTCAGAGAAAGGTATTTTGATGTTTGTACTACCTTATCCAAGAATTATTTGGGTGTGCATCCACTGGTGTACAATCTAGGAGATCCGATGTATTGTTTTTCTAGTTATCAGTGCTAGAAGTCTGACTTGGTAAATATAGTCGTTGTAGATGTTTAAGGAGTAATTGCTTAAATGTTTTTGTGCTCAAACATGTTTATCTAGGTTCTTATTATGCTATGGCTAACTATGGGTGGTGCACATTAATAATTAGTTGTGGATTTAGATGACCGTTGAAAAGGATTCTATGCTTTTTTAAAGCCGACTTACGGATGATCAAATCTTTGGTTGTGGATATATATATATATATAAGAGATCGGTTGTATCATTTGGTGATAGATAGTGTATGGTATGTGAAGTTTGCTAGTGTGTGGTACAAAATTCAGAAGAATAGTGGTACGAATCTACTTATGTATGGATTTGTGATGCGAATAGCAGAGCAGAGCAAAGCGGAGTACAAAATCAGACAAAAGGTCTAGAATCTGATTTATGAGCCGAATCAGAATTGTAACCAGGCATGCATAGATTCTGTTACCTTAGTTCAATATTTCAAATGGTCTTAATCTGAATATTTTGTAAGGCAATAAGCCTTCCTATCTTGAGCAGTGAGCTCTAGGTAGTGAGCCTGAATGCAAGTGCATTCCCATTTTATACAACTTATATTTGAATACTCAAATTGTGGATTGACCTCCATCGTGGTTTTTCCCCTAACAGGGTTTCCACTTAAAAATACTTGTGTTATGGTATTATGGATGATTGCTTTGTGTATTTTCATTTTTTATTTGGTTTAATGTTGAAACGGTTTAAATATCAGATTAATAAAGTTCAGAATTGTTGAACATTGATTCACCCCCCCTCTTAGTGTTCCCTTGAGTCCAACAATTGGTATAAGAGCCTAGTTCCTCAGAAGGAGTTTGATAACTTGAGGTGGATCTTGGAATTTAATGGACTCTGGTAGTCTTCAGCAACAACTTTTGGTGGCACTTGATGATCTTGATCAGTCTAAAGCAGAAGTCTAGGAATTGAAAGAAAATCTTAAGGATGCTGAGAAATTCATTCAGTCATTAAAGGATCAGATTGTAAAATTTAGAGAAAAGAGGAAGGATCTCCGTGATCAGATTAAGCAGAAAGAGAGAAAAAACATGGATGATGCTCACTTGAATCAAACCTCGAAGGAGACAACTCAAGAATGTGAAAATCTTGCTAGAGACTATGATACCCTAAAGCATGAAATGGAATCTATGGTGATGAAGCTGAATAAGGAAATTGAAGAAAGAAAGAAGAATGCGGACAATCTTGCCCAGTCCTTAAAAGAAATATTTGATGAATGCAAAAGAATAAATGGAGAATTCATTCAGTTAGAAAATGAATTACAACAATCTAGAAACAATGAAGAACTTGAAAATAGATTATTATTCTCAGGAATGAACTTACTACTACAGATGAATACAAGGAGAAGTTTAAGATCAATTATGTTAAGCTTGATGAGCTGACTCAAGGATAGAAGAATGCTAAAGACAAGCAAGGTCTTGGATATGAGAAAGGAGAAATTTTTGGACTTGGATAAAAAAAAATTCAAGCAAGGAAATTAGATGAACAAAGATGGAAGGTATTCGGTAAGACAACCTAATGCTCAAGAGTTTAATGGATATTGTTTTGCTTGAAATAAATTTGGTCATATGGCTACTCAATGTAGAAGTAAAATTAAATCAAGGGATTCATCATTTTCTGGTCAGTGTTTCAATTGCAATAATTTTGGTCATAAATAAATCAAATGTAGAACTATGTCAAACAACCCTGCCAGTAGAAGGAATGTTGAATGCTACACCTATGGAAGATTTGGGCATATTGCTAATAAATGAAGATCAAGAAGTAATCAATAGAATGATTGGTCTGGACAAGGAAATATTGTGTGCTACAATTGCAACAGATATAGTCACATTGCAAGATTCTGTAGAAACAAAAATGTGGGCAGAAGAGGTCCGGTATACAAAGGTAGGAACTCACAGAAAGATGATAAAGGAAAAGGGAAAGTGACTATGGATGAAATAAGAGATTATATGAAGAAGACATAGGTAAGGAAGAAGGAGTCTAATACTGGAAATGATTTTACACCAGAACCTGCTTTCGGTAATTCCTCTGGAAATTGATTTTAGGCCATTGGCCTAGGGGGAGTTTTTCAAGAAAATCCTTTTTCCCCTGTCCATAAGCCGGTACCGGATTGTGAAAATATTGTCAAAAGCTATATCAATAATCTATAGATGCTCTGGAAAACACTTACAAATTGAAGATGCGCAGAAGAATTTTTCTCATGTTGTATGAGAAAATAGGGTATTGAGAACACCTAGGCCAAAGGCATTTATTACAAGTGTGTGAGCTATATAAGGAAAGTTGAAACCCTCATTTATCACTTTGCATCGAAGAAAAGAAGAAGGAGAGTTCTCTACAACAAAATTTTGAAGGTGTGAAGGTATTTTGGCTATGAAAGCCTAATTCATCAGGTACTTCAGAAATCTTTCATTTATTTTGGTGTGCGCTTGATAGAAATG
Source organism: Sequoiadendron giganteum (assembly GCA_007115665.2). Taxonomy (NCBI): domain Eukaryota; kingdom Viridiplantae; phylum Streptophyta; class Pinopsida; order Cupressales; family Cupressaceae; genus Sequoiadendron; species Sequoiadendron giganteum. The sequence goes on from CM021110.1 coordinate 72,355,394, forward strand.
AAACATGAGTTTGAAAGGAAAAATGGAACAAATCAAAGGAAAAATAAATCTAAATGAATATAACAATGAGAATATTAGAGCCATAAGGAAGTTATTGTCGCCTGATGAATTGAAGTGGTTGAAAGAAGCTAAACACAAGAATTTGGACATTTGGAATGAGTTTCCCTATTTCGAGAACACATAAATCATTAACTTTATTTTGAACATATTGAATGATGATACTGTAATTCTAGACAAACCCTACCTCATTTCAAAAGAATTAATTGAAAATTTAATTGGATTATGCAAAATTGGGGATATACCGAGAAATAAGTCTATCTGGAATAAAGAAGTCGAAACCATAACTAGAGTTATTGGAGATCAAAGGGCATTGATAATTTCAACAATCAAAGATTTAGTAACAAGGTACATTGTGCACAAAGTATCCTACAAAATCTTTTTCAGAAACAGAGAAGGAACAACCTCGGCTGGTGCAGTTTACATCTCTCAAAAAATGATAATGGAAGGTCAAGACTTTGACCTGTGTGGACTACTAAAGGATCAACTGATGGAGAATGTGAAATTTTCAAAGATGACAGGCTACCCTTTTAGGTTTGGTACTCTATTTGTATGTCTAGTAATGTGTTTTTTGAATTGCTTACCGATGAAAAAAAATGTGATGTGGAAAGAAAATGATCCAGTGTGCAAAGAAATCTACACACAATCTAAGAGTTTGGAAAATTGTGATCAATAATTCAGAAATTTCTTTAAGAGTTTGCTAGGAAAGTTTGGATCAGTTGGTATTTCTCTTCCTGTAAGGGCGCTTGAAGTTGGTTCCTCTTCTGGTGAGATGGAGAGAAAAAAGAAAAGAGAAAAAGAAACTATTGCCTGTACTCCTCTAGCATGCAAGATCTCAAAATTTGAAGGAAAAGGAAAAGAACAGGAGATTGTGGATATACCAGATGAAGAATCCAAAAAGGAAACTGAGGACACCTAGGGAAAAGAATTGGAATCAGCTGAACCAAGACAAGAAAAGGAAATGACAAAAGCAAGTGAAGAAGAAGATGACTTAACAAAAGAAAAAATACTGCAACTTGTTCATGAGGAAAGTGGAATGCAAAAAATTGCTAAGTTATGGTCTATCAGACCCTCATATGATTAGGATATGATTTTGAGTGTACTGAGTGCTCATGTTGTGCACAGCTAGATCAAGTTGGAGAGTTTGCAAAATATTTTTCCAGAAGAAATGATTGAATGCATTAAGGAAACCATGGACTCTGAGTCTCAAAACAAAGAAGAAGAAGAAGAAGTAATATTACATCTAATGAAGCAGTAAAAAATATCTCTTACCAAGTTGAAAAAGAAAATGAATGAACTAAGGAAATGCATAACTTCAGAAAATAACACCTAGAACTACTGCATCCGTTGGCCTCATGCAGTTGGAAAATACAAGGAAAAATTGGATCAAATTGAAACTGTGTTAAATGGGTTTGGACAAAGCTTTGATATGTCTCAGGATTAGGATGGTAAAATCAAGAAAAGGATTCAAGAGTTATAGTCTGAGCATGCAAAAGTTCAATTCACTAAAAATAAGCTTGTAGACACCTTTTGGAAAGTAAAAGACTTAACTAAATGTAGATTGGAACAAATGATTGAGATACTAAGGAAAGGAGAAAAATTAGAGAATGTGATCACAATTTTAGAATCCCTCATCGATATTGTCAACAAGACATCTAAGAATAACATCATGATCATAATAATTGGAATTGTAATAGAATCTTGGAATAAATTCCTCTCGGAGATGAAAGAAAATCACAAGATAATCTTCTGACTCAAGCAACATATTGTTCTTTTTCAAATTCTGAATTAGTTTTGAGGTTTTGGTTATATTTCAAAGGGGGAGATTCGATATTTTTTTTTCATTGACGTCAAAGGGGGGGAGAGAGCAGTGAAAATGCCTTATCAATTTCAGGGGGAGCTATGTTTTGAAGTTTTGAAGTTTGACAACACACTCATATTGGTTTTGACACTTAGTCATTTTTCACTAAGTGTTGCCATCAATGCCAAAGGGGGAGATTGTTGGAATATGGATTTTATTGTTGTCATTGATGGTAACCTAAGTCATTAATCCAGTCCATAGTTTAGTATTGGTCCATACTAGTGGACAGAGTAAATAGCTAGCTGGTACCGGTAGTAAGAGTGAAGAATAGGGTATCCAGTTAAAGTTAAATCTGTCAATCTATATGCTTCACCAGATTATCATTTTTGGTTGTGGATCTCAGAGAAATGTATTTTGATGTTCGTACCACCTTATCCAAGAATTATATGGGTGTGCATTCATTGGTGTATGATGTACGAGATCCAGTGTATTGATTTTCTGGTTGTCAGTGCTAGAAGGCCGACTTCGTAAAATAGTCGTTGCAGATGTTTAAGCAGTAAATGCTTAATTTTTTTTGTGCTCGAACGTGTTTATCTAGGTCCTTATTATGCTATGGCTAACTATGGGTGGTGCACATTAAGAATTAGTTGTGGATTTATTCGACTGTTGAAAAGTATTCTATGTTTTGTTAAAGCCGACTTATGGATGATAAAATCTTTGGTTGCAGATATATATATAAGAGATCGGTTGTATCATTTGGTGATAGATAGTGTATGGTATTCGATCTTTCATAGTGTGTGGTGCGAAATTCAGAAGAATAGTAGAGTGAATCTACTTATGTATGGATTTTTGATGCGAATAGCAAAGCGAAGTGTAGAATCAGACAGAAGGTTCAAAATCTAATCTATGAGCCGAACCAAAACTGTAACCAGGCATGAGTAGATGTTGTTACTTCATTTCAATCTTTCAGATGGTCTTAATTTTAATATTTTGTAAGGAAGTGATCCTTCCTATCTTGAGTAGTGAGCTCTAGGTAGTGAGCCTGAATGCAAATGCATTCCCATTTTGTACAACTTATATTTGAGTACTCAAATTATGGATTGACCTCAATCGTGGTTTCTCCGCTAACAAGGTTTCCACGTAAAAATCCTTGTTTTATGGTATTGTGGATGATTTCTTTGTGTATTTGCATTTTTTCTTTGGTCTAATGTTGAGTGGTTTAAATATCAAATTAATACAGTTCAAAATTGTTGAAAATTGATTCAGCCCCCCTCTCAGTGTTCCCTTGAGTCCAACAAACTTGAAGTGATAAAGTCAATTGAGGATTTCATTGGTTTAGTCATGGTGAAAAGAGCTACACACATAACTCCCATCCAAGCTGCAAAGTTGACTATGCATGTTTCCATGTTGAGTGCTAACAATGCACAAATATAACAAAAAACGTATGATGACTTGTTGAACAACTACAACACCCTCCTGGATGGTGTAACAAGATGAGGGCCACTGCACAATCCAACCAATCAATAAGAGCACTTCCCTCCCCCTCCTCATCCTCTTTAGATTTATCAACAAAAGATAGGGAGACCATATCATTGAGAATTCAGAGTTTGAAGAGGGAAGTGCAAACAAAAAAGGATAATGTGAAGAGAGCCAAGAAAGAAACTGAAAAAGGTAGTTGAGAGAATTTTTATGATGTTTTAAAACATAGATTCACCAAGTTAATGCATAAATCTGATAATGTTTGGGAAGCCTACAAGAGCATCCATGAAGCTCATGAAAGGTATAATGAAGTCCAAAGTGCTTTCCAAAATGAGTGGAGAAAATGGAGTGCTAGGGTTGGAGAACTCAAAGAAATGATGCCTAATATGAAAGATGATCATGAGGCTCCAACCAATGTTCCAGATGTGCTGAAAGTAGTGGAATTCTTGGGAGGAATTTCAAATTTTCATGGTAAGTTGGGAGTGTAGCTACAAAATAAGTTGAAGATGTTTTGAGACATGGAAGGGCATTGGATGCCAGAGATATTAAATGATGAGGGTGGATTGAAAGAATTTGTTGCTTAGAAGGAGGAGTTGGGAGATCTTCTCCCACATTTTAATAGATCAGTTAGCCTCACAAATTATACCATGTTAAATGTTTCAATTGATAACATGACAAGAATTAAAGTGAGAATGGATGCATTTTTTAAAGAGGCCCGCATATTGATTGATTCCAGGTACAACTAGCACAACACTAGGGTACATGAGTTACTGTACATACAATGGCCTACTGAGGAGGATTATAACACATGAATCGAAACTGTACGTACAATGGCCTACTGAGGAGGAGTTTAACACATGGCTCAAAAAATTTATAGATTAAGCCTTGGATAAACAATTGAAAAATGTTATCTCCTCTTAGTCATGAAGATTGGTGGCAAAGATGTTGATGTAGAAGGGTCCATGTTTCTCTCTTTATTTTCTTTCTTATCTTATGTTTATGCTGACTTGGTATACACGTAGAGGACAATTTTTCTCATGGTTAACTTGCTTTTCTCTTGGTTGGAAAGACTACAACAATAAAATATGCCTTTTCGAAGGCGGGGAAGTCTTCCTCGACAAATGAAAATGATTTTTTTCTATAAAATGTAAAATGTGACTATATGTGTAATTTGGCCTGAAGCTTGTTGCTCCCTTGTTCTTATAAAAGGGAATTCAAGGCCAATTGCATAGGTCTTTGGTTAGTACATTTTTGAACTCATATAAGAGGATTTTGTAAATCAAGCACAAAGGAATAGAACTAGTATTGTCTCTTAGGTATGAATTCTAGTTTGTAATAGGCATAATGGTTTTACAATAGTAATGGCATTTGAATGAGAAGTGAAAATTCTGAAACGATTCCTCTCCTTTTGTATTTTGTTACATGAATTACTAATAAAATGATTAAGGATCTTTTTATTGGTATTCAATCATTTTGGTTGAATGTATGGTTTTGTCTCTACTTTAATTCAAGGAATTAATTAAAATGCTTTGATAAGATCATAAGTTTATGTGATTAAGTATAAGGATTTGATAAGTAATTCTTGTTTTGGGAGATCTTGAGTTGTTTTATTGTAAGACAATATCATAATAGTTTGTAAATGCTAAGTCTAATTACTATTATATTATAGTTTATTTAAAATTTGAATCCGTCACCCATTGATAAGACAATGTTCTATAAATTTGGTTAACTTTGAAGTCATTGAGTCATCCCTTCCTTTCAAAGAAAAAATCCTTAAATAAAACATTCAAACACCTTAAATTGTTGTAAATTTCCATATGAGGTCATCCATTCTTTGCTTTAGATGATTACTTATTAAAGAATTTTCCATATTCTTGAAGGTTTTCATTTAATTTGCAATTTTTGAGAATGTATTTGTTATTCACAATGCCTGGTAATTTGGCACAAGAGTATCATTTATCACATTGTAGGGATCACCCTCTTGGGTCTTGCAGAGCCTAAAGTGTAGAGGGAAAGCCTAACAATCTTTCACCTAGTCGTTGGCCAATCCTCACCATTGTTGATCATTGAATTGTGGAAAATTCATACGGAATTGTTGAGATTAAGTTTGGTTCTTGAAAAACAACCAACAAAGTGACCACTTATTTTTACCATAAAAATCGAAAACCACATTTCATTCTCAATTTTTTTGTGAAACCCATGACCTATTCAACTTTTTAATCATGTTCACATTATTGTAGACCTTATTTTTCATCCAACTCTTTCCCAAATCATCACTAGTGTGTTGCAAAGATGTTGGGGATGTTGAAGAAGTAAGTATTCTTATTTCTATTGTCAAATTTGGATTAAATAGGTAGGTTGAATTTTTTTAATTGGAATTTTTTTAATTTTTAGAAATTGATAATTCACCCCCAAATGTTCAAAATCCCAATCCACCTCTTTGTGAAAACCCTCCTAAAGAAAATCCACAACAAAAACCTCCTACAATTCCTCATCATCCTACAAGAACAAGACAAAATATATTCAGGAAAATTGAAACAATAGAAAAGAACTTGGGGAGTTAATTATAAGGTTGAAAGATCTTGCAAGAACAAACATGCACCAGACCACTGTTTTCTAATCACTGAAATCCATTATCTCTCATGTAGAATCAACTAGTGGGAAAATAAATAGTTGGTCTCACAAGAAATGGCAACAAAAATAATTTTACATAGGCATATTATCATATGAACAAGATAAAGAATTAAAATTGAAATATAACTTGTGTACACTCTTCACCAAACCACAAACCAACTAAATCTTACATAGTGCATGCAAGAGGTTATTGAAAACACCTAGATACTAAGAGGGGGGTGAATTAGTATCTTCAAAACTTAAAACCTTTAGATCGTAAACCCTTCAAAAATCTGCAAATTCAGACTTTTAATAGGATCAACAACTTATGAACAGATCAACAACTCTTAAACAAATCAACAACAATGAAAGATAAAGAAATGAACACACATGCAAAATATTGTTAGTGTAGGCTTTTTAATATTATTTTTCCTACACATTATTAAGCATACCTTAGGTTATAGGAGATGTGGTTCATGTGAGGACACGTGGCATAATCCATCGATTACATGTGTTGCTCCCACTCACACTTGGGTGGTTGAGTTTCACACCCTCTTTTGGCCTTATATGCCACCTCACAAAACCACTCATCTGTCTCTTTTTGAGTAGGTTATGCCACCTATTTGGCATTTTCCAAGTAGGCATAACTCCCACCTAATTTGGTTATTTGGGAGTTATTACCCCTCTTGGAATTATTTGCCCATATTCTACTATATATTCTGCACTCACCTCTCCCTCCTAACTAGTTCAGGTCTAGCTCCTATCTAGTCTAGATGAGTTCATATTAACTCAATCAATTCAAGGGAGAGTTGAGGCATATTGTATCATTTAGTGTGTGATATAACATCATTTTGTTATTGCACTATATTCCTGCATTCTATCTCTTGCTGCTCTCGTGTGGAAGGTTTATATTGGTTTTGTAGGTGATCCTGGGTGCTCGAGTTCATCAATAACTCTTACATGGTATCAGAGCGTCAGATCTGCAAGCCCCTTCTCAAATTTGAGAGATTTGTGAGTTTTTTAATCAGTATTGCAGGTTGCAGCATTCCTTTTCTTGTCTTAAGTAGTTGATTCTACCTTTTCATGTCATTTTTTTGGTTGTTGGGGTCGTTTTATGTTTCTAAAGGCGTTGTTTTACACTAGATCCACATTTTTTGTATACTTTGAAGAAAATCCGTCATCTGGGTTTTGTTCGTAGAAGAAAAAAACCATCTGGGTCGTTGCTATTTTCTGCATAGAGGTTACATATTTTGCAGAAACTAAATCGGAACATTTCAGTAGACCCCCTCTTCAATTGCATTTTTGATTTTGCAGTCAAGCTTTGGAGGGCCATAATTCAGTCATATGAGCTCTTTTTTCAGAGAATTTTTTTTTGATTTGGGGTAGAATTTCGCAGGCTTTGCAGTGGTGTGATCCATTTTTTCTCAAGTAATCCGGATGCTTCAGAAAATCAGTTTTAACAGCATATCTGAAGGACAGTTCTCATTTTTGAAACTTCAAACAGCTATAACTTTCAGATATGACCTCGGATCGAGGTGATTATTTTTTTGAAAGTTGATATTTTTTTTAGCACTATACTTTGGTGCTATTTTGAAGTTCTAATTTGAGATTTAATTATACTTTCAGTATTTGAGTCCATTTTGGACACTTGAAAAACTCTGGAAAACAACTCCAGCATTGTAAACGCACTAATTTATAAAGTGCCAAATAATTTTTTGTTGGGGGGGATTCTTCTTTGAGTGAAAAAGGGGGGTGTCTATGTGTGTTCTTCTTGCATTTTTTCTCTCACATTGCTACAACAATCTAAAATGGATAAATCGGTTCCTCTACTCACACCATACAATTACTTTGAGTGGAAAAATGAAATGGAAATTCACTTAAGGAAGTTAAAATTGTATAGAATAACAATGGGTATTGATAAGGAACCTACAGAAGATGAAGATAAGCCTAAATGGTTCAATAAGTGTGATGAAGCTTTTGGCACCTTATGCATGGTTGTATCTCCTGATCTACGCTTTCATATTATGTCTGCAAAATCACCAAATGAAGTGTGGAATACTTTGAATACTCTCTTTGGTAAACAGGATGATTTGAGAGCACATTCATTGGAGAACGAGCTCATAGGATTGAGCCCATGCAATTTTGATACCATTCAGGATTTCTTTACTAAATTGAATGCCATAAGATTGCAGTTAGAGCAGTGTGGAGTTAAAAAGGATGACTCACAATTGATTTTGAGTATTCTTTCAAAACTTGGTCTTGATTATGCAGTGTTTGTTTCTACATTTCATGCAATGAAAAGAGCCTTAGGAAAAGGATTTACTATGCCTTCCCTAAGTGAGTTTGCAACTGATCTCACAAAGGAGCAAGATAAATTGATTCAAATGGGCATTATTAAATCTTCCAAATCTCAAGCCTTGACTGCAAAACAAGGCACTAATAAGCAAAACAAGAAACAACAGAACCAAGGTGATAGAAAGAAAGATTCAGATAAATATTCATCTACTTCTAAAGTAGACTCTAAATTCTCTTCAAAAGAGGATTCATCTAAGAAGGAGAAGCTCACTTGTGCATATTGCAAGAAATCTAGGCATGATGAACATCAATGTTACTTAAAACAAATTGATGAGTTGAAGAATCTTTTAGCAAAGAACAACATCAATTTTCCTTCTCGAATGGTTGATTCAGCTTCTTCTTCTAATTCCAAAAATTTAGAATTTGATAAGGAAAAGGGCCATACTACAGGTGCAGGTAAATCAAAAGGTAAAGCTCTTTGTGCTTCTACAGGTCTTGGATCAAGGAGATGGCTCCTAGATTCTAGAGCGTCTCATCATATGGCTTCTACACGATCTATGTTCTCTTCTTTTGAGCCTTGTGCTATGCCATCTATTATGATGGGAAATAATACATACATGGATGTAATTGGGAAAGGATCTGTTGATATTGGAGATGGTACTTTCAATGATGTTTTGTGTGTACCTCATCTTTCAAACAATCTTCTTTCCATCTATCAAATCACTCATGGTGGAACAGGGAAGACTGTTGAATTCACACCTGATTTAGTTATCATCAGAGACTTGGAGAGCAGAGAGATAATTGCTACTAGGGTGGTTGATCATGCATCTCGATTGTATACCTTTTTAGACTTTGCACCTGATGATGGTTCTAATCCTTTGATTGTTGATCACACTCCTAGTGTGAGCTTTGATTTTGAGGAGAACTTTGGCTACTTGAACTTGGGTATTCTCACATGTGATCCAGTTCTTGAGCCTTGTATTCCTTCTCCTCCATTTACTATTGCATCTGAGGATACTTGCATTGCTACATTCATGGCTTCTTGTGATTCAGTGCATCAAGATACACATTGTCTTCCAGACATAGTTACTTCAGATGACTACTTGACAGACATTGCAAGTTTGTTCATAGAGTCTCATATTTCAGACTTGGGAGACATTATTCATGACATCCATCTTCTCTTTGATGAAGTTGATTCTTCTTCAATTGTTATGGAGGAACCTTTGGATCCTTTTGTTCATTCTCCACATGATCATTCATCACATTTTGACATGAGTGAGGATACTTTTGAGCAACATTTGGAGGAGGCGCCTTTGTCTTCAAAGGAGATATCTTTGTCTTCAAATTTTGTTCTACATCCATCTCCACTAGGTTCTGGATTTTCATCTTCTACAGTGTGGCCTAGAACACTTGATTTGATGGTGACATCTTTCGACATCAACATGGAGACACTTGAGCAGAGTTTAGAGACTTCATACATTTTCATCATTCTTCCTTCATATTCCTTTCAGGAATGGGAAGACATTCTTCATACACCTTTGGTTTTGTTTCTTCCTAAGGGGAGGAACATTGTTCGACGATCGTGGACCATGTTCTACATTCAGCTTCGAGCTTCAACCATTGGCATAGTTGACTACTTTGGGGAAGGCTACATGGTCTTTCCTATCCTTTCTATTTTGGAGGGGACTTCTTCCTTGCATGGGATTCTTCTTGTGTTGGGAAACTTGTTTTCTTTTGGGGAGGAGTTTTGTCCCACTGGGTTTTCTCCTTTACTCCATTTGTGAGAGAGTATTTTGTACATGGGTACCTAACATGGCCTAGTAGCCGGGACCCATATTTGCATCTTTGCATTCTTTCATCCTTTCACCCACCTAAGCTATGCTTAAGGGGGGGTGTTAGTGTAGGTTTTTTTAATATTATTTTTCCTACACATTATTAAGCATACCTTAGGTTATAGGAGATGTGGTTCATGTGAGGACACGTGGCATAATCCATCGATTACATGTGTTGCTCCCACTCACACTTGGGTGGTTGAGTTTCACACCCTCTTTTGGCCTTATATGCCACCTCACAAAACCACTCATCTGTCTCTTTTTGAGTAGGTTATGCCACCTATTTGGCATTTTCCAAGTAGGCATAACTCCCACCTAATTTGGTTATTTGGGAGTTATTACCCCTCTTGGAATTATTTGCCCATATTCTACTATATATTCTGCACTCACCTCTCCCTCCTAACTAGTTCAGGTCTAGCTCCTATCTAGTCTAGATGAGTTCATATTAACTCAATCAATTCAAGGGAGAGTTGAGGCATATTGTATCATTTAGTGTGTGATATAACATCATTTTGTTATTGCACTATATTCCTGCATTCTATCTCTTGCTGCTCTCGTGTGGAAGGTTTATCTTGGTTTTGTAGGTGATCCTGGGTGCTCGAGTTCATCAATAACTCTTACAAATATAACACCAGATTTACGTGGAAAACCCAAGGAGGGAAAAAAGGACAGAGAGAAATCTCTCAATATTGGAAGCTCATTGCTTACAAAATTACAATTAGTTTTAAGGCTCACTGCCTATGGACTTGCAGCTAAGGCACACAACCTTAGGGAAAGATACAAATGACTTGCATTAATGAGGTGCACAACCCCAAGGCAAGATACAAATTACAAGGACCTGTTGAAGAGATTCACTATCTAATAGAAGGATACATGAATATACATAATTTGCAACATATGTCAACAATACACTCTACTGATTGAGGCATTAAAGCTCATCTGACTCTTCTTTTCACAATTCACTTCACCAATCCATAATTGCACACCATTACTCACTCAATCCACTTGCAACTAATTTTTTCTTTCATTTATATCCTTTGCAAGATCATAAAACATCAATTAGGTTGTCCAAAATAGAAGATAGACAATAACATCAACAAATCAACCATAAAACATAATGTGGTCCTATCCAGGAGATGTGGAGGACCAAAGAAACTTAATATATCTTCCAATGTGATCTCAAACAACACACACACTAGCACACATCAACCCAAGTTAGAAAAAAGGAAACGTGTAGCAGAATACCAATCAACCCAAAAACACAACTTCAACTGAATTTACCCAAAATGATTCTCAACAAGATAGGTCAGAACCCAAATACATCTTAACAAAACCTTAAATGCTAGCATAAACCTTCAAGCATATAGCACAAACAAGAGAAATAGCCTTGTCGGCCAGACATCCACAAATTTCCTCGAAAACCAACTCAAAACAATATGCGACACCAAAGAGATCAATCATTGACGTGAGAACCACAAAGAGATGTTCCATGAACATCCAATAACACTTTAAAACTCTTCTTTCATATTTTCATGCCATAAATAGCCACCACAAGATAAGTAGAAATAAAATACTTCATCCCAAAAACTCAAAATACATAACCATGAGATATGAAATTAATAGATCAACTTGAAGAAAACTTCATTACACAAAAATTGAACTGAGACACTACACAAGCACTAAGATCATGTCCACCAAGCCATAGGAGCAGCTACACTAATGTGGAAAAATGTGGAGTATTTTTTGGACCAATCCAGGAAACCAATGAAACTGCCAAACCTCTGCAAACACCATAAACCTCTTTGAAAAAACTAGTGACATGAAAAGATAGGAGTGCAAAATCCACATAACATAAACACTAAATTCCAAACCATAAAACCATATCTTTAAAGGTGGAGGAATGTGGAGCATTCTCCCAAACCGTCTTCAAACAACTTCTTGTAGCAGAAACTTTCACCAACATGCAAAGACCAAAAACTCCTTTCAGCAACATATACTTCCTCAAGAACAATAGGAGAGAGTATACAACATACTGGAGATCATCAACACCATCTCTCCAACTTCAACATTACTTCTAATCTTCATCTTAATGCTTCTAATCCTCATCTTAATATATCATCATGATATCATCTTTGTTGATAAGAACCATACACAATACAACTCTAATTATCATAAAAAGGTATGACATCCAACCATGAACATCAAAAACTCATCCAAAAAAGGCATGAAATCCAACAATGAACATCATCAACTCATCCAAACAAGGCATGCATACACCCAATCATGAAGATCCATGAACATCAAAAACCTCAGAACATCAATGACAACCCTAACTGAGTGTTGACATCAATGACAACCAATGTCAAACACACATGAAAAAAACTCATAAACACATGTGTAAGAATCTTTCCGAGTGTTGGAATCAATGACAATCAATTCCAATAGAGGTTTCATATCCATTGGTACCATCACCAAGGGATAACGAATATTTTTTGGGATAGGTGGTGGATGGTTTTTGACCATCCTCCATACAATAACTATGAGGTACCATAATATTTTTTGAGGAAACTCTACTACGAGTTTGTCTTCAATCAGATCCCAAATTACTTTGACATGTAGGAGCTCCATGGTAGAGTTGGGGGATCCACATAGGACAAAGTGGGAGCACAATGTGAACCAAACCAAAAACCAAGACCACCAACTAGACCATAGTTAGAGCATGTGACTATTCCTTTCGTTGTAAAGGAGGGTGTTGAAGTAGAGACTTTAGAGTCAATTATCTCAATCACTCAAACCATTATACAATATACTAGGCCTCTAGTATAGGGTGATGTAGGTGATTCTTCCAAGTGTTGAGTTTCATCTCATGTATGTTGGTCTTGTGGGTCTCTCTATGTTTATGATCCTGAGGATAGTTAGGATGCATGTGCCCAAGATACATTTGCATTGGATTAGATGGTCATGACATAAGCTTTGTTGAATGAGACATTCGACTTTGATAATCGAGTAAATTTCAACAAGTTAATTTAATTTAATTTATTAAATTTTAATTTGAAATATGATATTAACTAAATTAGTAGAATTATTATAATAAAAATTCATGGTCACATTGTTCACCCTACTTGCAGCGATCCTCCACCTCCCTATTACATGATGGTGGTGAGTGCAAAGGTATGTAACTAGTAAATAATTATAAATATTACATGTGAATAGTTTAACCTTTTATGAATGGTATTCTTATAACTCACTTTGGATATAACCTTGCAATCAAGGTACTCATCAAACTTTCACTCAAGCATCCTTGTCTATTTTTATTTATTAACGGTGTTATAAATAATGTTAGGTAATTTTGTTAATTGAAAAATGTTGTTTCATTTTCATATGATGCAAACAAATACTCCTCCTAAGATTCATACCATAATGGATCATGGTATTGCTACAAAAATAGAAATTTGATGCCTTTGATAGAGGTATGAGGCATATTAGTAAATTTCACATTATATTTATTATTTATATGTATATTATCAAAAGTTGAATGATATTCATTTGTAGTATAATTTTTATCTTGATGGTTGCCATAGGGCTTTGCAAATCTAGATCATGAGCGTTCCCTTGTTGTGGATGAACATAATCGTTATTTGTATGTTGTAAGTGATTATTTTGTTATATGTCATTATATAATTCAATTTATATATATTAATTTGTCTAATTTTCATTGTATTAGGTGGAGCTCCTAGGAAATTTTAGACAAGAGGATGAGTGAACAAGTTCAAAAGAGACCACCATTGTATGCATCTTCATCCTCTTGATAGTCAAAGGTAGCTTGTGATCACTTTCCTTCCCCTAAAGGGAAATGACTACATTAGGGTCATTTTTTGCATGCCTATATGGCATTGTTGAACATGTATTTTGTATTGCAAATATATGACATTATATGTCCATATGGATTTATTTTAAGTCTATATGGCTTTCTTATATATATACTTTTATTGACATATATTGTTCTGTTCCTATATAGTTTTTTGGATAATACAAATATTTTTTACCAATGTTATCCATATTTGCATTATAAATGATTAATTTAATAAATGAATAATGAACTAATGCAATTATAAATGATTAATGTTATCCATATTTCCATCATAAATGATTAATTTAATAATTTAATAAGGCTCATTTTTACCATGTAACTAATGCAATCGTTGTAATTAATCATTCATTCGATTAATGAAGTTGGATGTATATTATTACTTCATGTTTTTATTATCTTTCATGATAGATATAGGTGCAAGGTTATGCCACTTTACTATCTAGGTTTTCCTTTTTCTTTATCTTATCTTTAGTTTGTGTTTTGAATCGTCTTTCGCCTATAGGTTAAAATGATACATTCTTCAATTCCACGATTGAGAGAATATTCATGCAAAATGTTTACACTTCTTAGGGTTATTAAGAGATTGTGGTTGTAATGTATCTTGAAATGATTATGATGCTTGGACACTGATATGCCTCTAGTATTAGTAGCCCATCTATCCAGATGTGTTGACTCATTTTCTGCCAAGTGGTAAGGAATCTTCAAGGTTGTAAAACATCACTTTTGAAAAGGATTCTTAGCATAAGTTTAAATTTATAAAATAATATAAATTTATAAAAAATATGTTTACTTGCTCAAGAATCTATGTGTTGAGTTTTTGGAGGGAGGTCTTTAAAGAAATTTTGAGTTTCATTAGGAGAGGTCAACCATTTTAGGGTTTCTTGTTATCTTTTGGCTCTCTTCACTTGAGAATGTATATTATTATGGATGCCAAGGTTGTTTCAAGAATCACAAGGAGAATCATTGATGGGGATCTCAAGCCTACATATTAGTTTCAAAAAACAAGCAAGCTCTTTTTTCATTCTCACTATTTTTTATTATTCAATTCCTTAGAAACCTACAATACAACAATTTCATATAGAGATGTATCAATGGTAAGTGAGGGAATCATTTAAACATTTATTTTGACTTCTAGAATTATTATTCTCTAGTAATTAAAGCATAATCATGTGAAAATATGCCTCCTAATTACAAAATCTTGGTTTTTTTTGATATTTTCATCATTCTTTGTCAATATTTCTAAGAGCCTCATGTTGAAATTACTAGTGTCTATTATGCATTCTCAAAATATATATGAAGTTGTAAAACCCCTTTTTATTAATTCATGGGTACATGAGTAGATATTCCTAGTAGGACAATTCACATGGTATTGGTAAGATTGATCACGGTTTGAAAATGTAATTCACAAAGATGCATATTCAAGGGTTAGTAATTGAAGATAACATTGTTTCAAGGTGCCTATGGTAAAGTTATTAATAGATAGTTATTAAGAGGAGAAGGGAACTAACCTAAAGATGAGAATATATGCCAAGTATAGTTCTATACTATGATGATCATATGGAAGAGTGGAAGGTCTAGGGTGAACAAAAGACACATGAGACATTTGTAGGTGTCATAGTTTGTGAGAACACTCATGCAAAATTTTAACACTTTTTGGTCTTAGGGGTCTTAAGAAATTTTGTTGGTCTAATTTAGCTCATAAGGATCAAGATTATTTGGTACTAAAATGATACCTCTAATAGTAGTAATCCACCCACCCTAAGGTGTTTTCATTTTCAATTTAACCCCACAAGATGAAGAATGTATAAAATATCTTCCAACAACTTTTTACTAAACGTGATGTTTTTTGCTACATCTTAAACATTATCGCCATGGTGAAATGGATTATACATATGAAAGACTAAAAGAGATTATTGTGGAGGGACCCTACATGACCATGTAGCTTCAAAAAAAGAAATTGTACATGCCATAGTTTTTCTGAGAAACGACTTGTCAAAGTTTGGCACTTTTTGAGACTTAGGTCTCTTAAGAGAAAGCATCGATACAATATACTTTAGAATGATCGGGAAATATGGGGTGAAAAATAGGAACTTTTTCTAGCATAAACCTTCCCACCCCAAAATTTTGGCACTATTGATTTAGCCCCATGAGATGAAGAATGTAAAAAATACCTCCCAATAACTTTTTACTCAATGCAATTGACACTTTTTGCAACATTTGAAACATTGTATCCATGGTGAAATAACTTGGATATATAAAAAAATGAGAGATGTTAACTATTTTCAGACCCTGCATGATCCTATAGCTTTAGAAAAAAAAAATAGTTATCATGGTTTTTGAGAAACAACTCATCAAAGTTTGACATTTTTAGCACTTAGGACTCTTAAGAGAAAGCATCAGTGCAGTGTAGTCTGGAATGATCAAGAAATCTAGGGTGTGAAATAGGACCTTTTCTAGCATAAAAATTCCCACCCCAACATGTCAACACTATTGACTTGGCCTCATGAAGCACAAAATAAAAATTATACTACCTTGTTACTTTTTTTTCAATGCAGTGTCAGTTGAGGAGAAGGATACTAGCGATAACGCAAGGAATATTGAGGACTCTCCAACCCATAATTTACTTAATGATGCAATGTAGGCTGAAAACAAGGGTCAAGGTGAGGATGAACACTAAATCGGAGCCCCTAACGGTAGACCCCCTCTCTGATAATTTCTCTTATTTAAATGATGAATCTCCCTCAATGTATCAGTTGTTGGATATGGCTAGGGTTTGGGCCATGGGTCTTTTAAATTAGCTAAGTGGACTCTTCAAGAGTTCAATAAAGTGGATATTAAAATTAGGGGTTTGAAGGAGAACTTGAAGAATGTGTCAAAAAATTATATTTTAGACATAATTATTAATAGGATTGTGGACATTGAATGTTCACTCTAGGATTTTAAATCCCGGTGTGATGAATGGTTGGTTGGGTTGGAAGTTAAGGTTGCAGGCACCAATGCAAACATCAAAATGTTGTTGCATGCATGCCATATCTCTGTGAAGAATAGTGTGGATTCACAAGAGTTTTTGTTCAAAAAGATTACTAATTTGAGAGAGGACCAACTGTACTTCTCTGAGCTTATGGAGAAGGAGCATACAACTAAAGGGAAAGTTAAGAAGGGTGAAAAATATGACACTAAAGGCCCTGTTGCTAAAGGGTTAGTTGATTGGAAAATATCTTTTAAAGCCGAGAAGAAGGAGCTATTCGAAATGATTAACCTGTATAGGAGCCAGGAGCTTGAGGTGGCCAACACCTTAAGTAGTATGAATTAGTGGCAGCTTTGTTGTTTTTACTCTGCCTGTCTATTGGTGGTTTTTGTTATTTTTTGCTTAGTCATTGTTGAGTGTTGTTGTTGGTTCATTGTTGTTTCTTTTGTTCAACACTCTTTTGCCTTAGTTTATTTTTCATTGGTCTATTGCTGGTACACTATGGCCCTTATTTTTAGTAGCATTTAGATTAAAATATTGTAAAGGGTTTTGGGTCCCTTCAAAACCTATTTTTCCTGCTTAAAACTTTTTCTTCAATGCTGAGGTGTCTGGGATGTCTTCGGAAGCAAGGGAATTTTATAGAGATAAGAATCTCTTGCAATTGACTAGGCAAAATTTTCTCCAGGATAAAAAGTGTGCAAAAATGGTTAGACTAGATTGTGGTAGGTACGATAGGACCAAAATCAAACCTATCTGGCAAGAGGTGGTGATGGCGTTGATGTGATACTTCACCCTGGATGGTAGATATATTGCACTGTATGGTCACCATTTTGTTATGATGAATCATTTTTTTCATGGTAAGCTTATCTCCTTCCCATTTCACCTGTTGTTGTCTTTGGAGGAAGGAATTTTTAATTTCAAGAAGAACCCCAAAAACCCTTTTTTGCATGAGGATTTGATGTTTCTCATTGTCGACTTTATTAAAGCTAATTGTATTGTTAAAACTCCCCGTTCCCCTGTTTCAAACAAAAAGAGGAAAGGGAGTGGGAATTGTCAAATTGAAGAGGTTTTTTAAAGTGAAAGGACATAAATTGAAGAGAATTCAGAGGGGTGGTCTGATGTGTACTGTGAATGGTGATCCTAGACCTACACAAACATAAAGAACAAACAAATAATTAGTCCAATATGCAAGTTAGAAACATCATTCCCCATGAAATTCATTTGAAACATGAAAATAAGAAATACTATGAAGAACACAATAAAAGAAGCTATTAAATCCTATTTAAATGATCAAACTCTCAATCCCATTGGGGAATTGGTGTCATTTTGATGTGGAAAATGGCCCTTTCCCAATTCCTTGATGTAATTTGATGAAGATTGAATGCTCCGTGATGAAATTTGACAATAACCTTGATAAGATTGATATAAAACTATGAAACGAATAAAAATGGATGAAACCAAGTGGAGTAAGCTTGCATGGATTGTGGATGCCAAAACCAATAGAGAAGCCCTCTATTTATAGAAGAGAATGACGGAGAAAGAGGCAAAAGGGATGAATATGGGACAAAATACCAACCAATAGCAAAAGGCCACTTGTCAACATGTGGGTGGGGGAGGAATGAGCACATTTTAATGAATGTGCAAATAAATGTAGTTAGGTGGATATTTCAAATTGATGAAATGACAGGTTGGAGGGAGAAAGAAATGGAGTTAATGCCACTTGGATCAAGGAAAAGGACATGTAAGAGGATTTTAATGCCATGTTGGATGTACACACCCTTTTGGAGGGATTTTTGAATTTGAAGAATATTCCCTCCTTGATGCCATGTTGAGAGAAAATAGGAGATTTAATAAATCAAATAAAATGATTTACTTGTGCAAGTTGCAAAAGCTAGAGGATTTGAGGGATTAAGATAAAGATTAATCAGGATTTGATTAATTTAAAAGGAGATTAGTTGATGTGACAATTTGATTTAGATTTTTGGATTGATTTAAATCAAAGTTGAGAGGAATATGAATTTAGACTTAATTAAATAAAGTTTAATTTATTTAATTTAAATGAGATGAACTTAGAGATTAATTAAATTAAAATTATTATTTAATTAAAAGAGGGACTATAGGATTAACTAAACAAGATGATTTGTTTAATTAATAAAAGATGATGACTTAATCAAATAAATTTGATTTATTTAATTAAGAGATGAAATATGATGAATTTAATTAAATAAAGGTTATTTAATTAAATGACTAGCAGAGGAGGTGATTCAGGACGAACTAGTGTTAGCAAAATCGAGATCAAGCGTATAGGATCAATCTGTATATTTTTTGTGTCTATACGTACAATACTAATCTTGATTCTACTCCCTTGTATGGTGGGAAGAAACCCTCTTCTTCTAAGGCTAAACCTTCCCTCCTACGTGTGAAGTGAAAATTGAAAGAGGTCTGTGAGGAGGTTGTTGAGGAGAGGCTTCAAAGTGGTAAGTGATGGAACCCCTCAAAAAATTTCTTGGTTCCACCCTAAAAGTTGTGCAAAGTTTGGCTTGGTCCCTTGTTTCTGATTTTAGGTCATATTCTCATTACTATGATAGGGTTTTATATCCATAAAACTTCCCAAAATTAGCCTGTTAATAAAAAAACCCTTGGTTGTTTTAAAATTGCATTGACTTGTTTTCAGGGTACCTGGTCACTTAGGTTGGCACTTATACCATTAAAGGTCATTGTTTCTACTAGTCCCTGATCTTAAGTTTGTCGGTCACCTTAATCCTTCTAAGTGACAATTTTTTCTATGATCAAAGTCTTGATTTAATGATTTAAATCCTTAGCATTTGTTCTTATGGGTCAATATCTCATTTTCCTAGAGATGGCCCCCTTTTATGATTTAATTTTTTGGCATGTGCAGAAAAAGAACTTCATGATGCTTATCTAATTGTGGGAATTAATCCTAGTCATTCCCCATATGCCCACACTGGTTTTTTTCTTCTTATTTTGTTCACACGGGCTGGCAGGCTTCAACCACATGTCTAGTATACTAGTGGGCCCGGTCTCCTTGGTGAATATGATTGGTGCTTTTTAAAAGAAGATCAATGGTTGCGGGATTGAAGATGTGGCCACATCTCTACCACTCCTCATGTGCTTGTCTTGTTTAATTTTATGCTATTTTAAAGACACACACTAGCGAGCAATGGTTGCATGGTACTACTTGATGGTGGGACCAGTATCTACAAAATGACAGTCACTGTTGTCTGAAGGATAATCAATGGTGGAAATCATGGCATGTGTTCTCATTAGAGTCATTCCCCGCATGCCCATCCATCTACGACAGTAAGGAGAGGCACTCACACAAGTTGGTGGGTGGAATGACAACTGTCATTTTTATGGGACCCGCTAGGCTTTGAAGACAAAGGTTTGTTTCATAGGGGATGAAATTGATGGTCGATGGTAGGTAAAATGGCTTAATCCCGACCACCCCCTACCATCTCGTGAGGGCCCTTCCCATGTACTATATCTTCCAACAGGAAAATGGGCAAGCACCATGTGGACTTTCTAAAAGGCTTCGATGGGCTCTAATAAAGATAAAATACTTCTAAATTTGGCTGAGTAGATACTATTTCTAAATAGTGTTATTTTTAGCTTTGTTCTTTAAGGCGCATGCTTGAGATTTCAACCGTCAGTCCTAACAGCTAATGATACATGTCGAAAAGGTGAAAACAAAGCATGGAAATATACATACCGATATTTTGAGATCAAATCAGGATCAATCCTTGATGTTTTGATAAGAAGAAATACAAGTGAAATAATTCCTACGAGTAAGCGGGTAATTATAGAAAGAATAGTTTTAATTGATGCTATGTACAGAGTAGATGTTTATGTACTCAGAGTTATTCTAATTTAAAGGAGCATTAAAAGCACAATTAAAACTTAATTATAAGTGGTTGCATAGTAATCTACCCATTGATTTATCTTTTAAAACATGATCAACGGTTAAGATTAAAAGGATCAAAGCAAATTGTTGTTAGCTCACGTGTACAAGATTTCTTTAAAGAATTAATGGTTGGCACACTTGCATGACTCATTATAAGAAGGACCAATAACCATATTTCTCATTCAGAAATTGTATTAAGAAACTAATGATTGAGTTTGAGTCTGAGAGAAAAATTGGTAGGTGTCTTCTGGTTCTTATCACTAAGACGATGAGTAAGTCCAGAGAGTCTGTTAGGTCAGCTTGAAGGTCTAGGAGATTGATTTTTCTCGAGTATGAGAATAATTCCATTGAGGATGAGGTTGATACATAGGGAGCTCCTGATACACCAAAGAATAGAAGGCGATGCAGGAAATTTAAGAAGTATGCATTCATGTGATTTCTTGTTTCTAGTGTTGATGTGGAATTTTTTTGGGCTGGTGTATAGGAGAAGTGCTAGATTTCCTAGCGTTGGGTTGTATGTAGGGTTTTGCTGGGGCTATGAGTGAAGAATCTTCTTTGGTCAACAAGGATGGGGATTCCACGTTGTTGCAATACACTCTTCCTTTTGAGGAGTTGGCATGTTCTCATGCCAAGGATGTGGAATGTGGTCTTTTACTCTTCCATTTCCCATAATGATTGCATGTAACTAAATAAGGACGTCTGAAATTCTAGTGAAAATGATCTCTAAATGAAGTGAATTGTAAATATAATTGAGCTTGATGCTTGTTGCTCCCTTATATTATAAAAGGGATTTTGGGGCTCATTACAGAGGGTCAGACTTTTAAGTCTCAATAGGGCTTTAGGTGAATGTTAAGCTCATGAAAGGCATTTTGAATAGAATATGGATAAATAGGCCAGTAGATTATCTTGGGTATGAAATCATATATGTAATAGTCTTAAATTAGTTATAAATAAACTATTGATATTGAAACAAATACTCTCCTATGTATATTTCTCACAAGTCATGAATGAAAATACTAATTGTTGGCAAAACAAGGATTGACAACTGCGAGGGGGGTGAATCAATTGTTTCCAAAATCAAACTTATTCAACATTAATCAACCTTAAATATCAGATCAGATAACTAATAGTCCAAGCATAAATCGATAACACATCAGAGACAAATGAATACCAATATTTTATATGTGGAAACCCTGTTAGGGGAAAAACCAAAGTGGATGTTAGTCCACAAGATTATACCCTGTTAGAAGTATAATGAAGAATGAAAAAGGAATGCACTTGCATTCAAGCACACTGCCTAGAGCTTACTGCTCAGAGGAAGGCTCACTGCCTTACATACATAATCAGATTAAATCCATTTGATGAAGTTGAACTAAAAAATTAGCTTCTATAAAATCCTGATTACAGTTCTGATTAGGCACACAAAAACTTCTACACACTCTTCCACACTTTGCTCAATCTCTTTCGCACTCTTCTTTGCTCTTGAATTATTTGACCTTTATTCACACATGTACATCACTTTCACACACCGAGCACTACCTCTAAATGAGAAAAGAATTACTTATATATATCCGCTACACGGATTTACATCCACTATTCAATCGGCCACAAATAAAGAATAAATTACAATTGTCAGCCTCAATACATGAATAAATTTTAATGTGCACCAACACAAGTCAGTCACAACATATTGAGGACCTAAACAAACATATTAGAACATGCCAAACAATAAAATATTAATCTTCATGGATCCGCAAGATGCTAGCACCATCATGTCGACCAAGAACATGAAAACTCGAGCACACATCTGAAAAATATTTGATCACAAACACTTTGATCAATGCAAATGTACAAAAAGGATAGAGTACAATCTATACTCATCCATGAATGTCACAGATAGATGTGCAACAACTGAAATCACTAGAATTTCATCCTCTTCATCCAAGAACACCTGCTACAGTAACTGAATCACTGTAGGAACACAAATCTTCATAACTTCCACAAATCTTGATGTGAACCTCTGAAACTTTCAGAAAACATACTAGAAAGTTTCAAAAACAAACCCTTTGAAGCGCACCTTCATATTAGAAACTTAAAACTCTTTCGACCATTCTACCCTTCTGAATTTCACTGGCTGCCTGCAATATATTTTTTACAATTTTCTCAATATCCTTGACGTATACAACCTTCAAAATCACCAATGCTAATAGTGTTGACATCAATGACAACTACATATTAGTAATGCAACCACAACATCCAACAATCTCCCCCTTTGGCATTGATGGCAACACATGATGTGAAAAATAATGCCATCAACCCAACTAGCTCTTCTCCAACAATCTCCCCCTGAGATTGTGCACTCTTTTCCTATTTTCTTCTTCTCCTAAGTTTTTCATATTGCTCTTCTCTCCCCCTTTTACATCAATTGAAAAGGTGCACATGATCTAATCACATATTTGAATCATCTGACTACTCCCCCTGAGTAGAAGCCACCACAACATCAATCTAGAATAAGATATGGCTATGAATTCATGGACTGATGCAAAGACCTACATCTTAGTTCTGATTAGGAGGGGAAATCACCCCTAACTTGCCTCTGAGGTACTCAAAAGTATCCTTAGGCAGCAGCTTAGTAAAGATGTCTGCAATTTTCTCCTTGGTAGGTATATACTCCAGTCTATCTTGTTTGTCACTTACTTTATCTCTCAAGAAGTGATATTTGATGGATATATCCTTTTTCTTTGAATGCAACACTGGATTTTTGGAAATATTAATAGCACTTGAATTGTCACAAAATATGGCAATGGGTTCTTCATACTCAATTTTGACATCTCTCAACATTTTCTTCATCCACAACACTTGGGTACAACTGTTTGCAACAACAATATATTTTTCCTCAGCAGTAGACAATGAAACAGAGTTCTGCTTTTTGCTTAGCCAAGATACCAATTTCTTCCCTAAGAAGAATGCACCGCCACTAGTACTCTTCCTATCATCCACATCTCTTGCCCAATCAACATCAGTGAAAGCACTCAAGATAAGATCATCATCCCTAGGATACCAAATACCAAGTTCAACTGTCCCTTTTAGATATCTAAAAATTATTTTCATAGCAGTCACCTGAGACTCTTTAGGATCAGCTTGAAATCTAGCGACCATGCATACAACATTCATTATATCTCGCATAGTTTGAGTCAAATAGAGTAATCCACAATTCATTGACCTATATCTTATCTGATTTGTTTTAGGAGAATCATCATTCTATGTAAGTTTGCATCCGGTTACCATAGGTGTACCAACTAGCTTTGAATCTTTCATGCCAAAAAATTTGAATAGCTCTTTCACATACTTAGATTGAGATATGGAAATTCCATCATCTAACTGAGTGATTTGTAGTCCTAAAAATAATTTCAGCTCTCCTATCATTGAAATTTCAAACTCACTTTTCATTTCATCAACAAAATTCATACAAAAATCATCATCACCTTCAAAAATAATGTCCTCAACAAAGACTTCAATGATCAATTATTTATTTTGAACCAACTTGAAATAGAGATTGTTGTCAACAGTACGTTTATTGAATCCAAGTTTCAACAAGTATTTATCCAATCTAGCATACCAAGCTCTAGGAGCTTGCCTAAGTCCATACAGATCTTTCTTCAATCGACATACCACTTCCTTTTCATCAGTCAATTGAAATCCATCTGGTTGTTCAACATAGACTTCTTATTCTAGGTCACCATTCAGGAATGCTGACTTTACATCCATCTAATAGACTTTGCAATTCTTGAAAGTATCATAAGCAAGAAATAATCTTACAGCTTCAATTCTAGCAACAAGAGCAAAATTTTCTTCAAAATCAGTACCTTCCATCTGTGAGTACCCTTTGCAAACCAGTCTTGCTTTATTTCTGACCACTTCACCTTGCTCATTCAGCTTATTTCGAAACACCCACTTTGTTCCAATCACACTTTTGTTCTAAAGTCTAGGAACAAGATCCCATGTATCATTTTTTTGTATCTGCATTAGTTCTTCTCTCATGGATTCCATCCAATATTCATCTTTACATGCTTCATTGATATTGCTAGGCTTAGCTTTGGAAATTAGACAATACTCTTCCAAAATTCTTCTTCTAGTTTGCACACATTTCCTCTTATCTCCTATGATCTGAATGTCACAGTGATGTAGCCTTACATATTTGGGAGTTTTAGGATTTTGTGTGACTTCTTGTTCTTGTGTTCTTTCTTTTGTACTTCTGCTAGTCTTTGCCTCTTGATTCCCTTGGTTCACCAGAATAATTTGAAGTTGATTTTGTATCTGAACATTTTTTCCATTGTTAGTATTGTCATGCTGATCATCTGAATCATATCTGCTGCATCTAGATGGTCTAACAATATCTTCATCAACTTTGACATTTGCACTTTCAACCATTTTCTTTAACCTCTTATTAAAGCATCGGTAAGCTTTGCTTTTAGTAGAGTAACCCAAAAATATTCCTTCATCATTTCTAGCATCAAAATTTCCTATATCATCATCTCTCTTGATGTAACATTTGCTTCCAAAAAATTTGAAATACTTGACAGTAGGCTTATAACCAAACCATAGCTGAAAAGGTGTCTTACCGAAATTACTGTTGACATTCACCCTATTAATGGTATACACAACAGTACTTACAACTTCTCTCTAGTAGAAATGAGGAACATTTGCTTCCAACATCATGGTTCTAGCAGTGTCTAGAACGGTTATGTTCTTTCTTTCAACAACTTCATTTTGTTGAGGGGTCTGAGGAGCAGATAGTTGTCTTTGGATTCCATGCTCTTCACAGAAAGAATTGAATTCCCGAGAAGTGAATTCACCACCTCTGTCTGACCTTAGGCATTTGATCTTTTGACCTATCTCATTCTCTGCCATAGCTTTGAAACTTTTGAAATTTTCCAATGCTTCATGTTTTTTGTTTAATAAAGCAACCCATATCATTCTGGAATAATCATCAATGAGCAACATAAAATACCTTTCACCTTGTAGACTTCTGATTCTAGATGGACCACATAGATCAGTATGTATCAAATCTAGTACACTATTAGAGATATATTGTTTGCTCCAGAAAGAATTTCTTGTCTACTTTCCCATTTGACATTCCTTGCACATAGTGTTAGTAGGCTTCACTAACTTAGGAAGATCTCTGACTGCTTGAGTAGTGCTTATCTTGACAATGTTATCAAAGTTCACATGGCACAACCTCCTATGCCATAACCAACTTACATCAATCTGAGAAATTAAACAACTTTCACTAGCAGCACTCAAATGAAAGATAATACCTTTTGTCTTTGTACCTAAAGCAATTATATTTCCAAAACTTCCCCTTATTCTGCATTTACCATCCTTGAATTGAAGATTGTAACCCTTGTCTACCATCTGTCCAACACTCAACAAGTTATGATTTAAGCCTTCTACATAAAGAACATCATCAGTATTGTGCTTACCAAAAAAAGAAAGAGTGTCTTTTCCACGAATCACACCAGAAGTGTTGTCTCCAAATCTTACAACACCACCATCATAGTCATCCAAGCTTATGAACTTTCTTTTGTCACCAGTCATATGATGTGAGCATCCATTGTCAATTACCCACTCAACCTTTTCTTCAATTTTTACTTGAAGAGCTTTCTCAACATTCACATTACTAGTAGATTCAGTGGACACCTGACCATTTTCTTTGATAGCAATAAATACCCATTCATCTTCATTTCTAGTTTCTTTATCAGATTCTTCATCAGTTACACCTTCTTCAGCATAATAGAATTTCCTTTGAAATCTAGTCTTCTGAAGTTTGTACTTTGAAACTCTTTTAGGACATCTAGATGCAAAATGACCTATTTTACTACAAGAAAAAAATTTAATAGGTAACTTTCCTTTGTACTTACCATGACCTTAGGCTTCTCTTTTCACAATCAAAGCTTCCAATTCTTCTAATTCTTTTCCTTCATCTACAATATTTTTCATTTCAACTTCATATTTGAATGTCCTTTTGGAACTCTCTCCTGGATTGTATCTCTGTTGGATTTTTCTAGATACAGTAGCTTTGAATGCAAACTCAGTCTTAGGAGAATCACCAAATTCAATAAACTCAAAGGCAACAAGTTTTCCAATCAGCATGTCTCTTGTAATATTTGTCACTGTCCTGAGTTCATGAATATCATGAGCTCTTGTTTTGTAGGAGGGAGGCATAGATCTAAATATCTTAGCCACAATTTCTTCTTCATCCAAGGTTCCACCAACACATCTAATGCTCATCACCGGTTCATTTATCTTTTGAGAAAAAGAGAGGATGTTCTCATCTTCACTCATCTTCATGTCTTCCCACTTGCCTTTTAAACTTTGTAGCTTAGCACTTTTCACTAGTGCATCTCCTTCATACAATGTTTCCAACTTTTTCCACATCTGATATGCAATCTTCAATCCTAACACATTTGTCATCTTTGAATCTGTCAAAGCACTCAACAATGCTTCAATAGCCCTGGTATTAGCTTCTGCTTGCTTGATCTCATCTTTAGAGGATGGACCATTCTGAGGAATAGTGTATGCACTTTGTGTAATCTTCCAGAAAGGTTCTCGAATGCACTTCAAATGACACTCCATTCTAACTTTCCATAAAGAGTATTTTGTACCATCAAATCTAGGACTATCCTTGTATGATGCCATCTTAGATCACCTCAATCTATTAGGATTCTTCAGAAGAACTAGCTTTGATACCAATTGTTGGAAAAAAAAGGATAGACAACTAAGAGGGGGGGTGAATTAGTTGTTTCCAAAATCAAACTTATTCAACATTAATCAGCCTTAAATCTCAGATCATATAATTAACAGTCCAAGAATAAATCAATAACACATCAGAGACACATGAACACCAATATTTTATACATGGAAACCCTATTAGGGGAAAAACCACAGTGGATGTTAGTCCACAAGATTATACCCTGTTAGAAGTATAATGAAGAATGAAAAAGGAATGCACTTGCATTTAGGCACATTGCCTAGAACTTACTGCTCAGAGGAAGGCTCACTGCCTTACATACAATAATCAGATTAAATCCATTTGATGAATTTGAACTGAGAAATTAGCTTCTACAAAAGCCTGATTACAGTTTCGGTTAGGAACACAAAAAAATCTACACACTCTTCCACGCTCTGCTCAATCTCTTTCACACTCTTCTCTGCTCTTGAATGATTTGACCTTTATTCTCACATGTACATAACTTTCACACATCGAGCATTACCTCTAAATGAGTTAAACAATCACTTATATATATCTATTACACGGATTTACATTCACTATTCAATCAACCACAAATAAAGAATAAATTACAACTGTCGGCCTCGATACATGAATAAATTTTAATGCACACCAACAAAAGTTGGTCACAACATAGTGAGGACCCAAAAAAACATCTTAGAACATGCCAAACAATAAAATATTAACCTTCATGGATCCGCAACACTCTACCACCTTCATGTCGGCCAAGAACATGAAAACTCGAGCACACATCAGAAAAATATCTGATCACGAACACTCTGATCAATGCGAACGTACAACAAGGATAGATAATGATCTATACTCATCCATGAATGACACTGATGCATGTGAAACAACTGAAATCACTAGAATTTCATCCTCTTCATGCAAGAACACCTTCTACAGTAATTGAATCACTATAAGAACATAGATCTTCATAACTTCCACAAATCTTGATACGAACCTCTAAAACTTTCAAACAACATACTAGAAGGTTTCAGCAACAAACCCTTTGAATCACACCTTCATATTAGCAACTTATAGCTCTTTCCACCATTCTGACCTTCTCAGCTTCACTGGCTTCCTCCAATATATTTTTTATAATTTTCTCAATATCCTTGACATATACAGCCTTCAGAATCACCAATGCTAATAGTGTTTACATCAATGAAAACCACATATCAGCAATACAACCACAACATCCAACACTAATGGTGTTATCATTTATCTTCAAATAGTTTCATTAAATGTATGATTTTGTTCTCAACTTTAAGTCAAAGAGTTGATTAAAATGCTTGAAGAGGGTATAGACTTTGTAAGGAATTACTTAGAATTGGTAAGGAGTGAGTGTTTTTAGGCATTGTGAGTTTTCATAAATATAAAGTAGTATGAAAATAGTCCACCTATCTCTAAAATTGAGTAGTTCATGTATTATAGATTCTTACATTTTCGACTTCATTTCTCCAATCGATGAGACACTAGTCAGTTTAGAAAATCTTGCATTAAAAATGAACAAATAGCACACCTGACCATGAACTTAAAATAATAACAATATTCTCTTAAAATCTTTTTTCAAGAATTGTTTAGGTTGGGAATATCTTTGATTCATAGCAAGTAAGTAGTCACTCACTTAAAGGATCTACCAAATCTTCAGTGAGATGGGTTTTATTTGCATTAAATAGCAATCAATATGTGTATAAATATGTTATTAATTGAATACACTTTACGAAGACATATTTGGAATTACCCTCCCTGGTTTAACAGAGTCAGAAGTGAAGGATTAACGATCACAAAATCCTAAGCTCATTGTGTTGGCCACTAACCTTGCAATTTATTCACTATAAGAGTTGGCAACTCTTTAGAGAATTGTTGGGTTCTGCTAGAAAAATCACCAACAGTAAGAAGGTTAAGAGCTAAGACTTGAGTTCTAAGGATCAGAGGGATAAGCCTTCAGAAATGGCTGAGGAGGATGTGGTGGCATATTTGGATAATTTGAACTCGGCCCCTAATGATGTTGGTGGGACCCCTCATGCTAGTAAAGTAAATAGTGTTGTTAATGTGGATGAGTTCGACCATGTTTCTGATTCCTTGGATAGGGGTAAGTAAAATTTTATTCCTAATGTGTGTCAGGATGATGAGCAACCTACTGGTTCTCACCAAGGTAGGGGTTTGTTTTGGGGGGCCATGGACTTTTCCCAAGCGTCCGACATGGTAAAAGAGGGGGAAAATATTTATTTTAATCTAATGAAGTGGTTGGTTAATGAGTTGTAGGACCTCCACAACAAGCATGACACTATAGCAAGGTGTAATATTTCCATGCTTCATAGTCTCAAGGAGAAGGATTCCATCTTTGCTTTGGAAAAATTGATGAATTTTAGTATCAGTTGTGTGATGGAGGAGTTGGCTATGTTGAAAAATGACTATGGGTTGAGGGTGGAATTGTTGGAGAAAAATTACATGAAGATGGGTAAGGATGTGAATATTCTCATTAATCTGAGTAAGGAAAAGTTGGACACCTTGGTTGAAGGCTTGGTTTTTCTTAACAAGAAGGCCAAAGAATGGACGGGCAAAGGTCTTTTTGACGACCAGATGACTAAAGAGAGGAAGGAGAGCAATGAAAAGGACATGTAGAGTGTGGATATGGTTGTTGGACCCACGAGTGTGTGTACTTGGAGTCAAACCAAGAGATTCATTACTAACCGTATGCATGATGTGGAGGATATCATGGAAATGCATGAGAAGCTAGCGTCAAAGGATCTAGAAGTAGCGAGGACGCTGAAGGAACTTATCTGATGGTCATTTTATTTTATATTTTGTCTTTGTTTTCTTTCATTGGTTTTTGTTGATGGGTAGTGGATGTTTGGGTAATTAGCTTGTTTTTTAATTTTCTAGGGTGGGCAACCTACTATTCTATCTTTGCTACCACTGTCTCTTTTTGTTTAGGGTTTCAAGTACCCTTCAAAATCGGTTTATCATTAATCAAAAAAAAATTCTTCAATGCATTTGATATTTTTTGCAATGTACGAAAACTTGTCACCACAGAAAAATGAATTGAAGTTTTCAAAAATTGAGATATGTTATTATGAAGAGATCCTACATGACCCTATAGCTTCAAATTATATGTTATTAGGTGTCATGATTTTCGAGAAAGAGCATGTCAAAGTTTGACACTTTTTGACACTTAGGGCTCTTAAGAGAAAGCACCAACATAATGTAGTTTGGAACGATCAAGAAAGATAGCGTGTGAAATAGGACCTTTCTTAGTATAGAACTCCCTACCTGAATGTGTTGGAACTATCAGTTTGGAACCATGATGCACAAAACAAAAATTATGCTACCTTGCAACTTTTTTCTTGAATATATTTGACACATTTTGCAACGTTTGAAAACTTATCGCCATGATCAAAAGGATTGGATTTTTAAAAATTTGAGAGAGGTTAATGTAGAGGGAACCAAAATGATCTTGTATCTTTAGAAAAAAATAAATTAAGTGCCACAGTCTCCTAGAAACATCCCATCAAATTTTCACACTTTTTGGCACAAAGGGCTCTTAAGAGAAAGTGTTGACACAAAGTAGTCTAGAACGATCGAGAAATTTGGGGTGTGAAATGGGACCTTTCCTAGCATAAATCCACCCACCTAGACATTTCAACACTTTCAACTTATCCCCACAACACATAGATAAAAAATTGTGCTACCTTGCAACTTTTTCTTAATCTATTTGACACTTTTTGCAATGTCTAAAATTGTCACCAGCTAAATGGATTGGAGTTCTAAAAGTTTGAGATAGTTTATTATGGAGGGACCCTACATGAAGCTTTATCTTCAAAATTAATGTTGGTATGTGTCACAATTTTCAAGAAATGGTCTATCAAATTTTGGCATTTTCTTGCACTTAGGGCTCTTAAGAGAAAGCATTGACA